>PNEQ01025816.1:0-126166 GCA_003012365.1 Medauroidea extradentata
ACAGAGACTGCTGAAAGAGTTGTTTTAACCAGGTGAGTGACTAGAAACCTGCCCCAGATAAGTAAGATCCTCCCCCACCTCTTCGTGCGGTTAGCGCTCGGCTCCCCTCGGCTTCACTCTCCGAGGCGCGCGCTAGTCCGACCCACATCAGGTGCTCTCTCGCACGCTGCACGCACCACCACCCACACCAGGGAGAGGGTGGGGTTGAGTCAACTTGCTGAACACAAGTTCCCACAAACTATCTCTTCGGAGGTAGAGCAGGCCCACTACACTTGGATGTATGTCTTTTGAAGTTGTCCTGCCTAGTAAACTCCTTCTGGCACTTTGTGCAAGTAAAGGTCTTATTGTCCAGGCTGAACTTGCAGCTTCATTCAGGGCGATGTGCATCCCCAACATGGGCGAACACAGCATTGCAGAACTTGCAGAGTGAAGATGCTGGCTGGACAAAATTCCTCTGGCAGGTATTCAAGTGCTTGGACATATCATCTTTCTGAGCAACGGTCTTCCCACACTTGTAGCAAATTTGATGCTCAGCTCTAGACTCATTGGCCATACAGTTCTGCTCATGATGCTGAACATTACAGCGAACAGTAAATCTCTGCTCACACTACCTGCACTGAAGCTCCAGAAGAGCGACAGCAGAGGTTGAAGCATCCATGGCTGAAGTAGTGCAGTAGATGTCTTCTTCACTGTAGCGGAATGTACGATGGCAGCTCGACGCTTAAGTACGTAAATACGACTCGACTGGAGCGGAATGTGCAATGGCAGCTCGGCACTGAACCAGGAGAAAATCCAAACTTCAAACACTGAAAATCGAAGATGCGAAAATAAAGTGACGAATAAGGTTAAAATGAAATGTTAGTATGATGAATTAAGGTGAGAAATGAAACGTTAGTATGACGATAAAGAGTGAAGTATGAAATGTAAAAATTATAACTATAAATCAATATGACAATGAAAACAGTATAGCGAACAGTAAACTCGATGAGCAATCGACAAGCAATGAAGAAAGACTGAGGAAACCAGGCCTCACAGCACATGTTATAAGCTTTTGGAGGGGTGGTGGAAGAGGAAGGGGGTATGG
The DNA here is from genome assembly GCA_003012365.1 of Medauroidea extradentata. Lineage (NCBI taxonomy): Eukaryota > Metazoa > Arthropoda > Insecta > Phasmatodea > Phasmatidae > Medauroidea > Medauroidea extradentata. Next base: position 1,085 of record PNEQ01025816.1, read on the forward strand.
TGGTGGGTGGCAGAGTAGCTCCCTCCATATATGATCATGCTTGAGAATCCCTTGTTGCTAGTGGCTGAATAGTAAAAAGTCCTGGAAAACCTAAGTAGTCATTATAGGCTCAGGTTTGTATAGTTTTACTGGCACTACCTGAATTTACTTCCCTGTGGTGCAACCAAGGCGATGACTCATTGCAAGCAGTGACTGTGTCTATTGGTTGTCAGTACTTCCCCCAAAGAGGAGTAAGGTATTATATCGTGAGAGCAAGCCTGAACAGACTTTCGAAAACAACCCTCCCCCTCCTCCACTACCTTACGTCAGTCCTATAGTCACCAGGGTATTGCAACATCTCTCTCGGCCTCGCCGAACTAATGGAGGCTGGAGATAAGGGCTTAGGAGGGCTCGCGTCAATGAATAATACCTCGTGACACAGTTGCAAGGCAGTCCAGATGCATGTTACGACATCACAGCCTTCCAGTGTTGTAGTTGAAAGAGCTTACCTCGCTCAATTCTTGGTTCATACAAGTATTAGTAGTAACTGGTGATTTCAGACCCAGTTTATTCATCATTTTCAGAAATCAATATTTTTGGTTAACCACTTATTACAACTCTGTCTATGTTAAAGGAGGTATTATTTAAAAGGGACTACTGAATTGCTAATACTTGGAAATAAAAGTAATGAAAATTAATTTTATCATGTTCATGTCTTCAATTAATTATTCATCACATGTAATAAATCATACATACATATACATTTATATGTACATCATACCAGCATTTCCCATCATATACCAGAGTCCAGTTTTAAGCACACAATACAGTATTACCACAAAAAAATTATTTACATAAATAATTATTCATTGTCTTCAAGTACTATTAAAATGTCTTTGAGTATTGCATGTACAAGTTTATGTGCCAAGGAAGCGAGGTGGTCCTCTCCTACAACAGGACATATAAATGTAGAATCACCAACAATATCCTGTCCTTCCATGGTTGTCTGGTCCCCAACATCGCAACTTAGAATTTGGTCTTCAACTGCAGTGTCGTCACAGGATGGAGAGGTCACTTCAGTCTCGGAGAGGTCTGACGAAAACAGTCTCTGCATAGTTAATTGTTTTAGAAGCAGTGCATGAGCTACAACATTTTTATTGGAGGCAGGAAGCAGTGTATTGCTACACATGTTAAACACAACACATTTAACTTCAGGATTGCAGCCAATCATCTCTTGACAATGTTCCCAACTCGTAGGATAATGTGCATACAGCCAATGTTCACCGAAGTTTGCACTCTTCAGTGCATTCACAGTAGTTTCCTTCACCGTCCCAGTAGGAATACTCCACACACTGATCTCCAGGCATTATGTGTTCATAGTGCCCGGCAGGAGAGAAGCGTTGAATCTTGTCACATAGCTGGTCTACAGAGAACTGACCGTTCATCGACATAGTGGCGCTTGAGGTAGTGATGGTGGAGGGGTGGAGGGTTGGAGCTGTGGTGGAGCAGTGGAGATGGTGGTGGAGGGAGGTATTCTTTAAAGACAACTGAGGAAAAATTCAGAAACTGGCACAGACCAGTAAAATCATCTTCTACATGGAAAACTAGTACAACTTATCAGAATGTCCCATGTTCTTGTACACATACGACTGAAATTGCACTTGATGTAGCAAAACCAACTTCCAAAAATTTCTACTTCATTTTCACTTACGAACTCATCATTACACGCTGCCTCCTCCATCTTGACTGGTAATTAAGAATTGCCTTCACAGACATATATTTACATTTTTCTCTTGTAACGTCCCTTCCAAAAATTTGCTGGTTAGAAATTAATATCTTGCAAAAAGTTTTCTCCTACACAGGACACAAATGAGAAGCACAACCTGCTGTAAGGCATTGGGTATGTATAGATGTTATTGCACGTATGTTATGTTGCAGTCCATCATATTTATCCACAAAACACTCTCTGATGTCTCAACCCCATGACTTCATTTTGTCCAAAGTCAATGGTAGTGGCAAAAATGGTTTGCATAAATGAACTGGGCAGTTAACAGCTTCACACGTAAAACAAGTTGTAACATTGCTAGTAGAGTGTGGTGAGAAGAGGTTGAACATTAGACGAAAGTGGTTGCCATCTCTACACATTTCAAAATAAGTTCTGTTCAGGATTTATCCACTCCACTCTTCACTTTCAAATTGGAATTCATAAATTACACACTGTTTGCTGGTTACCACGTAGGCATAGTTATCTGTCCAGGGCTCAAACATGTGGCGAGGTATTTCTTCCTCCTTGGTACGGTCAGGTTGTAGTACTGGTTTGTGGTCTTCGACATCATTGTAGTCTTGAACTTCATTGGAATCTTCAGAGGTACTATAGATTACATTAATGTTGTTGTGACCTTCGTAACTAAAGTATTCATAAATGTCATTGCGAACTATTTCACTAAAGTTTATACGACTGTTGTTGGGATCTTCTATAATTTTTCTATGTTTCTTGTAAACATCTTGCTTGATAAGTGAAAACAGAAAACTTTCAGTTCCATGGCTTCTGTACATGATGATGAGAGTACAGAACAGATTAACAAGTTGACTATGATGACAAATATACTTCACACATCGGAGGCTAGCATGGAGACATCCACCTATCTTTTCTTTTCTTCAAAATGGCATTGTGGGTCCAGCCACTGCACTTTTCCACCCAGCGAATAACTTGTTCATCACGTCTTAGTCCGTAGGAGATACAGCTCACTTTGTTACTGCGAATGATGATCTCACCTTTAGCTCGATTAATAAGCTCTTCAGTTGTGGATGGTAGCTGGCTATCCAGACGAAGATGGAAAACTGGGCAGTCTACAAACTTGCAGGGAACAGGCTTCACACTGAACACGTCTTTGTCGTTGACCCAAAGAAAGTGTTCAAGTCCATTGCAGAATTCGAGACGATCTGGAAGGCCAACAGGCATAGGCATGTAGTGCACCCGACGAAAACCAACCCGCCTCGATGTGGTCGTGGAACTCTTCTGGTCGAAATCTAGTCACATTTTTCACCGTACTGTGAGTAACGTAGAAACTTGACCAAGTGGTTGCGACAGACTATGCAGTCTCCCATCCGAGCCTGCTGTATAGTATCTACTCTCACATCATGCTATCACACACCACTGGGGTTCCAAAAGACCACAGTTGTAGCAATAGTAGGTTCAGGCATGAACAGGTCAGGTCTTGCTCACATGACTCGCAGGTGTGTTCAGGCTTGTCGAACTTCAAACAGCTTGATGATGCCAGTGTAGCTGTTCTTGTCAAGGGCATGAACTAAGCTGTCAGACCAGTAACAATTCCAACTGAAGATTTTGTATGTGGTGTAGAATCTGCTGTTCTTCATCTACCTGCAACAGCAGCCGATGAAATCCGAGCAGAGACAGCCAGAATTTTGAGAAAGGCCAAAACTCCTCCACCCAACATCAACAGAGAGGAAAAGCAAGCACTGATAGAATTACATTGCAACAAAGATGTGAAGATCCTGAAGGCAGACAAAGGAAATGCGACAGTCATAATGAATGCCTATGACTATGAAGCCAAGATCTTAGAACTTCTGTCTGATGCTGCTTACTCGCAAGTCGGTCGTAACCCTCTAAATAAAGTAGAGGCATCAACCAAGAAGCTCATAGCCGAGTCGTCCTTCGATAATGAGACCAATAAACACCTAAAAGTCAAGGCTCTTAGGACGCCTACCATTAATGGCCTTCCGAAAATTCACAAACTGAATGTTCTACTTCGACCAATAGTCAGTGCGATTGACTCACCGACCCACCTCTTCGCAAAACACCTCAATAACCTCTTAAAACCAGCCATACCCACAACTGCCTCTCATATTCGAAACTCTTCTCACTTTGTGGAAATCTTGAAGAAAATCTCCTTGAAACCTGAAGACATATTGGTGAGTTTTGATGTTGTCTCCTTATTCACCAGAGTACCAGTTAAGGAAGCTCTACACACCCTACTTGAACAACTGGGAGAAGAAAACTCCTGCAAAGAACTCGTGAAGCTTGTCGAGCAATGTGTCACCTTAACTTTATTCACATACCAGGGAAAGGTGTACATCCAAAAAGAAGGCACTGCAATGGGCTCGCTTCTTTCGCAGTTACTGGCCAATGTCTTCATGGCCAAATTCGAAGAGAGCACAATAAACTCCAGCCCTTACCAACCTACTCACTGACGTGGATGACACATTTGTAACATGGAGCCATGGAGAGGAGAGACTACAGCAATTCTTGGACCACCTCAACAGCATCCACTCCAGCATACAGTTCACCATGGAAACAGAAAAGGATGGCCAGCTACCTTTCTTAGATGTCCTGGTGTACGAGAAGCTGAATTCCACCTTGGGCCACAAAGTCTTCAGGAAGCCCACCCACACTGACAGATATCTCCAAGCAGACTCTCATCATCATCCCTCGCAGAAAAGAACTCTCATATTTATATATGTGAAGAACAGCACCTGGAAGCAGAATTGAAACACCACAGTGCAGCTCTAGAAGCAAACAGTTACTCACACCGTGAAATACAGCAGAGCATCCGAAGCCTAGCCAGGAAATCCGAGAAAGAAACTCTGAAAAACATAGCAGTCCTGCCTTACGTGAAAGGCACAACCGAATGACTGGCTCGGCTTCTGAAGAAGCACGACATACATACCATCTCGAAACCTATCAACATGATAGAAGTCTTCCTGGGATCGGCAAAATATAAAACACCAGCCGAAGAACAGGCAGGAATATACAAAGTTCCTTGCTCATGTTGGAAAGTGTACATAGGGCAAACAGGCAGAAAAATCACAACAAGAATTAAAGAACACGACAGAGCATACAAATACGAAAACCAGCAGTCAGCAATAGCAGAACACTCCATGGAAACGAAACACAGCAGAGATTTTGACAAATTCTCCACAGTAACCAAAATCAGTAATAATCGTCAGAGAACCGTGAGAGGGGAAATAGAGACAATAAAACATCCTGACAACACCAACAGGGAAGATGGATATCGGCTAAGCAAAATATGATCACATTTATTTGCGGATGATGCGAAATCAAGCTACCAGAGGGCAGTCACAACAGACTCACCAGGATTTGCCAGCCAACCAGGTGAGAGTCAGCACACAATTGACCCAAGTACCCAGCCAATCAGCATTTCCACAAGGAGAGAGCCAGGATTGGCTAACCACCTCAGCCAATCAGGTGCAAGCAGGCCTGTGATTGGACGACAGGCCCAGCCAACCAGGAAACAGCCACCCAGACACCAGGGTATATTAGGAACTGCAACTATTGCATCTGCCAGTTGGTCTCCGACTCTGACTACCTGATGATGGCAGCTGCAACGACTGCCGAAACATCTCAAGACAATCTCCAGATGCGGCTCATACCCACATTCCAAGAAAATGCAGACAACAGCCGCGAAAGCCTGCAATCTATTTTAAACTTTGGCATTCCATATATTGATACTATCAAACGTTGAGCGATCTGCACTTATAATATTCTGTCTTCCGGTCTGGAAAACTAGAATTACATGGCGTGGTTTTTCTGTTGAAAATTTGGAATTAACATTCAAATTTACGTTTTGAGACTGAGTAAGGGCCAGACAAGTTTCCAAGCTCCACAAGCGGAAATCTACATCTATATTCCTTCCTTTCTCGACAAACTTGAGTAGATTTATTCTCGTATCCATCTTTACTTGAACATGTGGCTGCAGCCACTCTATCGATAGTAAAGAGAGCGTCACGACCTCTGGGTTTTCTGCAGTATCCAGTTAAGCATTTGTTGAGTGTTCACTAAACATATGACCAACTCTTGTTTAGAATTCACTATAATATGTTTGTAATCTTCGGCGAATCCTAGCAATGAGAAAAGTCGTACACATATTTCAAATCTTCCACCTTCGTACACAGGAACTTTATAATTTGGTTTGGTACTACAACCGGCCATTTTGGCTGTGGGTAGTTGGTTGTGTGTTAGGCCGTGTCTGAATTCACAGTTATGCACTTCTGTACTTCTACCCCTGCGTACTTCACTTGCCCCGATCTATACTAGACGAATTCGGACGACCCTTGTTGGCATTGTATTTTCAATGAACTAGCCAGAAGTATTTCCGAAAATTTTCATGAAATGTTATGATTTCATCAGTGATGAACGACGGCATAAAAGGTAACATCAGTCTTCCTTCACAGAATATTCATGTGCAATGTAACATTAAAAAATACATTAATGTGACGTGACAAAATATGACTGCATACGAATTCATAACCTAGTTCCTAGCAGTAAGCATGATATACATTCGTTAATATAATTTTTGTAATTAAAACCAAAGGATTGGTTATTTGTAATAGTTCTAGTTAATGTATTTTAGTTGTGTGTACTTACAAACAAACAGAGTCGAAGCATCCATCTAGAAGTTTGTGCTTTGTTTATCACATTAACCTGCCAATATTAAACAACAAAGTGCAAAATTTTAAGATGGCGATGCATTAAGGTCGTGAGGGGCGCTAGAAGTTCACACATTCGTTCCCTTGCGTACTTACATACTTCACTTCCAATTCGGACAGCCCTTGTGATGTCACTTCCGGGGGTAGGTGCACACAAGTACATACTTCAGGCGAGTTCGGACACAGTCTTAGAGACAAGTAGTTCTTCATAATAGCTGTAATACCTACATCCCGTGCCTGATCAACCTCGACATCATTCAGTTCATAAGAAATTTTATTAATCATTTGAAGAACTCTGTTTCTAATTATCTTGGTGGTTACAGGTAAGGTATTTCCAACCTTTGTTATAATGCCTCTGAATTTCAAGTATGAGTTGCATGGCAAAGTATATAAAGTCCTGGTTTTACACTGGTATTCAAACCTCGGATTACAGGTGGTATGGTCCGGGCAGGTATGGTGAGTAAGCATGTAATTCAGTTTTTATTATGGAATCCTCGTAACTAACAGGCTCATCCATATTCAGTATTTCAGCTTCCATTCTTCTTGACATTTTGAAGCATAGACTCTTCAAGAACACAATAATTTTACATGTTAACACTCTGGATGCTCATGACAAACTAAACTTTGCCTTGGTGGGAATACTTGTTTTTATAATCTTTTTTTTTCTAAAACACAAGCCCATCTTTGTTCAAGTACAATCACAATGTAATTTCTATGTTTCTGATATTATTTAGTTTATCATCCTGGTCTACTATACGAACAATCCTGCAGGTACTTATCTAAGATTGGTGCATAAATTAGATTTTTCGGGACTTCTACCAGTTTGAATCCAGGCGGAACAGTCGCTGAATCTCGTGTAGTGTATGGTTCGATTAACCATTTAGGAATGAGCTTGTTGCAAGTTTGCAATTTATTCTCATAAAATACACCAGCAAAATGTTTACAGGCAGTGTTGACTGGTGTACTTTTCCACTCTCATGCACATTGTGTTCGAATCCCAGCATGGATGCTAGATCATCTTTCGCAATAAAGTCAACATCTTCGCTGCATAAAATTTAACTTTTCAGAGTGTTTGGATTTCCTCGCAAATCAAAACTTACATCAGGACCTAGTTCTTGATTGATATATGCTGCAATATCTTCAATCGCATATGATCCTGTCGGTACAATAACCCTTCAGTGAAGTCATTTTATATGTAGCGAAATTTGCAGTTTTATTTATCCACATTTGGCACAGAAAAATAACTTTGGAAATCAATTAGTGCCACTGACCACGAACCTTTTAAATCCAGAGCTGGAAAATGCACGGAGCACGGCTCTGAGCCCTTGTCTGTCAAGGTCAACATTACAGACATGACTGATACACAGTAGTGTTCGTGCCAAACATTTAATAATCACTAATTAATAACTTAAGACATAAATGGCCACAGTTCCACTGTGTAGGTAATTGCTCATTGAAATAATAATTATAACTTAGTTCCAGTCCCTTAAATTACTTGCGAGCTTCTATGTTCGGGCAAAGTTTTCCAAAACTATCATAGAAATCAACATTGTTGTCATATTCTTTATAAGGCACCCAGTGAGTTCCCCTGCCATTGGCCGAATCTAAATTTATAATTCCACATTCGTTATGTCTTTGTTTTGATGGTAATTTGTCTCTCATGTACACACCCCTGAAATGAATTATTTAAATTTTCTAGCAAACTTTCTTAAATCTAGGTTGGTAAGTGGTCGATTGGGAAGTTATAGGATTGCTTCCTTCTCTTTCTGGTTCTTTTTTCAGACGTCCCCTACCCACAGGGTATGGTCTTAGGTAAAGTTCTTTCCCGTTTTTTGACCCTAGTTCAATAGCTTCCGTTTGCTTGTTGTAATGTTGAAGTTCATCCAACTGCTTGCCTTGCTGTATCGATGTATTCACTGCTCTGGCGATACCACTAACTCCACCAATCAGACCTCCTAGTGCGGCCAAGCCAGGCAGGTATAGAGGCAGGAAACCTCCTTGTTTCTTGCTTGCTTTCTTATTCTTACGACTTTTATTTTTGACCTGACTAACTGTATTTTTGTCAGACGGTTCGGATGTATGATTAGATATAATTCGAGTGTTTGTATGAGCGGATGGGCTGCCCTTTATTCGCAAACCCATTCCTCGCTTGACTTTAGTTTTCATGATTTGGATACTCCCCAAGTAGTGGCTCTTTCACCAAACTTCGATTACTTAGATTTAGCAATCTTTTTTCTCTCTTTGCAAGGACAGTGTCAGCAGCGTGTCTATCTTCCAGCTTGTTACTATTAGCATAGGCTATGTCGTGCTCCTTGTGTGCCTCGTCCCAATCGTTAACTATGGTATCACCATGCTCGAGCCTCTTCTTTAGCTTCATTTTCGGTCCACATAATCTGTACCCAGGGATATGTGCTTCGAAGGGTAAACTATTTATAAGAGTATTCACTAGTCCTCTTCCGCTCTTGATCTCACTCCTACAAGACATCACGAAACACTGATTTGAAAATATGTTAATAACTATTAATATGCATTTTATTCAGTATCTTTCTAGCCTTCGAACGATACAAACGTTAATAGTGCACGCTGTCGCTTCTGTGGTAAAGTATTTACAGCCATGCACAATATGTTATGGCATGAAAAAACTACATGCGCGATGAACTCTTCAAGAATTAAATTACAGTGTGAACGGTGCTATTGTCATTTTACTCGGATAGATAATTTGATTTGGCATTATAAAAGTTGTGGTACTGGTTCTGTACATCAAGAACTGCAACCTCAGCAGCAATCACAATTGTCTATGCGCACTCATCATGCAAATGTGCATTCTCCTCACACTCCTCATTCGTCTCCTCACACAATACAGTCTCCTCCCACATCTCAGCCCCCATTTACTTATGCTGAGCATTGCTTCACACATGCTCCTCGCATTTCTCCTCACACTAATCCTCATGCTCCTCTATTAGCAATACAGGCACAACAAATTTATGGTGGTAATATACACATCGAGAAACAAGAAGTTAGTTTGCCCATATGTTTTACTACCGAAGATGAAGTTACTTCTCACGAATCAAGACATGGTCCTCTCCTTACCAATACTCTGCGTTGCATCATAGCAGGGCCATCAAACTGCAGTAAGATGTGTGTGCTGTTAAGCTTGCTGGAGGAGCCTAATGGTGTCCAGTTCGTGAATGTGTACCTATACTAGAAATCACTGCAACAGTCAAAGTATTGACGACTACGGAAAATTCTAAGTTATGTGGATGGACTCTGGTATTTTCCATTTAGCGGCAATGAAGCAGTGGTACCACCAAGTCAAACTCTACCAAACTCTGTGTTTGTTTTCGATGATGACGCTTGTGAAAAGCAGGCTTGTATCCAGGTATATTTTTACATGGGAAGACGTGTCAGTAAATTCCTTTTACATTTTACCAGACTTATTCACGTATTCCCAAGCAGTTATTGATAGGTAATGCCAACCTTTTCGTTTTGTTTCGCATGGATGACTTGAACTTGATACATGTTTACTCTGATCATGTTAATACAGACACGACTTTCGATAAATTCAAAGAGGCGTGTGCATTTTGTTGGAGTGTTCTTCATGGATTTCTTGTAATAGCTAAAGACTTTCCCTTACTTAAAGGGAGATACCGGTGTGGATTCAATCAATTCATTAGCCTTTGTCAGTGAGAAATGAGCTACATAATTTCAAATTTTGGCCATAATGACCTGAAAGGCAAAACAGAAAGTTGTTTAGTGCATACCGATGATGGGAACTGCAGGGCTGAAGGATAAATACTTAAAAATGTTGCAAGTCCGAGAGGAGATGGAGATGTTGTTAACAAGGCATATATTTACACACTTCATTGTGATTTGATTAGGTTAATACAAAATGTGCAAGACAGAACTAGTAATGATATTGCAAGTATGATAAATGATGTGGATCTTAAATCAGGGATATTCCTGTTGATGTGGAAAATTTGCTGGACAGCAAACTTAATGCAATAGAAGGTCTGATAAATGAAACTTTTGGTGCAGACAAAGTCCTCGACCAGATTACAACACACATTACTAAACTTGAAGCTTCGATCAAAAAATTTGTAAACATGCTAACATCTGTTTATAATCCACCTCCATTAATACATTTGGAAGGGAAAAATAACAAACCAAGCTTTAGGCCACCACCTAAGAAAAACAACAAATAAATACCCTGTCGTGTCATTATAAGTGTGTAGTAGTATGTCTGACATTATTGGTGACTTACACACCGTGATTAAATGTATACATGTAAAGTATTTGGGAGCTCAATATGCTAGAATGGAACATGATATGATTAATGAAGAATCTTTCAAACCAATAACAGACCGAACAGTTTACAGCTGAAACCACCTCTGCCTGTGACAGTGAAGAAGGAAGAAGAGCCTAGAGCTATAGTTAAATGCAAGAAATCCGCACAATAAGTCGATGAAGATGATTTGCTTCTCTCTGAGTGGAAAAAGAAAAATGAACAAAGCACAAAGCTTTATGATTACTTGAAAAACTCATGGTCCATAGTTTAGCACATATACAAGCAAAATAAAAAAAATTTCTTGGAAAACATGCAAATACTATTCTCACATAGTAATGAAGTTAAAGTAGACTCTGTCATAATAAAGCTGACTTCTTGACTCTTACAAAAAACTGTTTAAACCGAATCCTGGTACTTATTCGCGGGGTACCCTGCAACAGTATAAACACCTTTTGAAACTTGCAAGTGCTCATTTGATAAATAATGATTCTAGCTGCAGTGTATATATGGATGAAACACACCCAAAATTCAACATTATTTGCCAGCTGTTCCCTGCTGGAGTTACAATAGAATCTGGCCTCGATCTTCATAAGAAAATATAAGGTGGGAGACTTTCAGAATATGTTAACTGGAAAGATGTTAGTGAAATTGTAGACAGATTGAGACTGGTAATTGCTTCTCAGCAGGCTGGAAATAATTCACATACAAATTAAATATCTAGCATAGTCTACTCGAAGAATTGTGTGAAGACAGATACATAGAATGAGTCGTCTCAACATCGCTGGGGAGCTGCACAAGCCAGCAAGGCAAAATTATCCTCGATGTAAAGTACAGCTGTTTGGTTTGAAGGAATTGTATCAAGCAGACTTGGTTCAAATTATACCTTATGCTCACAAAGAAGAAGGCTACAAGTACATGCTGACTGTTATTGACTGCTACAGTAAATATGCCTGGGCAGTGCCTATAAAAACTAAGTGTGGCAGGGACATAACTACTGCAATGAATATTGTTTTGCAAGATAAAGGTCCATGCATGAACCTTCACATTGAATTTGGTAAGGAATTCTACAATTCATCATTTCGAGCGCTGATGTCAAAATATAAAATAAACCACTACTCAAGCCACAGTGGTCTTAAGGCTAGTATCGTGGAACACTTTAATCGTACTTTGAAGAATATAATATTAGAGTACATCGAACTGCGAACATGAAGCCTGCAGATGTCAAGGACAACACTTTACTGTACATTGTTCATAAAAATGAGACGAAACTGGACCTGTCCAAAGCTAAAGCGAAGTTGGAGTCTATGTAAGGATATAGCGAGTGAAGAGAAAATTTACTTAAGGCTACACACCAAACTGAAGCACTGAAATATTTAAAGTGGTCAAGGTTTTTCATTACAAACCAGGGACCTACTACCTAGAAGATGTGGAAGGCAAGGCTATTCGTGGAGGTTTCTACTGCGAAGAAATTCAAGTTACGAAGTATCCAAACATGTATTTGGTTGAGAAGGTATTGAAGAAGAAAGGAAATAAGGCTCTTGTGCGATGGTTGGGGTTCGATGTAAGCCATGACAGTTGTATTTGTCAATCAGACATTATGCTTAAATAAAGTGAAATATGTACTCATTTTTTAAACTGAATTTCTGTGTTATTATTTATTAGCAAATGTTCTTTTTACTGGGAATGATAGAAACTGCTACTGAAGTGCATAGAAGGCAGTCTGTAATGACTGCGCACAAGAATTCTGAGCATGTTGAAACTCGAGGCAATGAGCTTGTCGGGAGTAAGGCATGCTGTTTCGTCATCTCGTCCTTGCGAGGCGTTGGACTGTCCAGGTGCCTAATCACTTGGATCATTAATCCCGATGATGTGCGACTCTCGCACGCAGCCCCCAACCATTGAGTCATACTCAGCCACTTAGCACGCAAGTTGAGTCTAGCACATTAACTAGGCGACTTGGTGGTGCCTGTGACATTCCTTAAGGCTGGTGATGTAGATTGTGACCACATGAAGGGAGGTGTAGTGTGGTCTTGTAATACATTGGCTGGAGGGGAGAGGGGATGCATGTCAGGAGATGTCTCTCCCGAGCTCTTGGGGCTTCAGTCAGTGTTAAGATGTCGAACACAATGTATGCATGGGACTGCGATAATGATGGCACTCTCGACAAGCTTTATGATGTTGCTATGGCAGAGGCCTTATCACCAGCTCTGCAATCTCCACCACCGCCACTGATTCGCCTGCGGTAGCAAGATGCTGAAGTCTCAGACGACGAGGACGAGGTACAGGTTGGCGGAGTATTAGGGGCAGCCAAGCGGTCCTCTGACTGCACAGTGCCTGCTGCAAATCGGGGATCTACAGCAGGACGACATATGATTTCGGTGGCACTTATGGTGCCTGTGGTGTTAAAGGATGGTGATGACAGCGAAGATATGGAGGAGGAGGCTGATGAAGATGAGGAGACAAGTGGGGATGCTTGGGAGGGTGCTTTGTCCCATGGTGAGGAAGAGTAGCAGGAGGAGGAGCACGAGGAGGTGCGGCGGGAGCTTGTCACGCTGTGGGCCCAGGTTCGGGGCTAGCAGGTGGAGGAAGTCCGGGACCTGTAGCTCCAGCTACAGGCTCAACACCTCAAGAGTGAGAGTGTTTTATGTGTATAATGTGAATATTGTGTATATGGTGTTTTATTGTGCTGTGTATACAGTGTTTTTAGTTTTTTAATAAAGTTTATTATTTTTAAAGTTTATGTTGTGTGTGTTGAGATACATTATTTCATATGCCTACCATAACTTCCTCTTAAAGAGTGTCAGATACAACAGTCCTTGTACACTCAATCAGTATGTACATAGAACACTATATACAAAAGTATTATGTTATAATTAATTACCATAAAAGGATTTAAAATATGTAATAATTATGAATGTATATCATGATGGAGGTGACATATCATGCCTCTCAAGACTCGTCTATCTCTCTGCCTGGAAGTATGCATAAAAAATTATATTGGTGATAGGGGCGAGAGTCCCGCCTATGGTACATTACCCGTCATCCTTAAACACATAATATGTGTACTGACGGAGTCGAATCAAGTGAGTAAATAGGAAATAATAATGGTGGTTCAAAGTAGCATCCCTGGTGGTCATTATTAAAACCAATTATAATCGATTAATCGAACGAGTGGTTATCGACTAAATCTATTTTTTTGGCGGGGGTAATTTTAAATATGAAATATGGTGGGCTCCAGGCTATGGAAACAAATTACTGCTGAAAATTGGCAGGAATTTAAAAAAATAAATATGGTGGCCTCCAGAACTGTTGAAATGACTGTTGAAATTTGGTGGGGGAAGAATTATTCCAAGATGGTAGATGGATCCAAAATTATTTTTACAAAATTTTAATTTAGGAAAATTTTGGAAAATTTTGAAAGTGACGTAAACCAAGATGTCGACCAGAAACAAGACGGAAACCATAAACAAGATGGTGACTGGAGTCAAGATGGTAGCAGTGATGTCATCCAAGATGGTGGTTGTGACATCATCCAAGATGACCGTCGCTGCTCCGAGGCTCCGAAGCCTCCAGCCTCTGTCCCAGTATCCTCATTTTCCTACTGCTTGTGCCAAAATCGATTAATCAATTTTTGGGCTGATAATTCGAACTATTAATTCGCTTAATTCGATTTTTAAAATAATGTGAATTTTATAGCAATTCAAGAAGTATAGCGAACGTTCACTTAGATGTAAATGACTCATTCAGTTGTGGAGTGGGAATAGGAATCATAAGGTACTCGCATGCGAATGTAGAGTATCATTATGCTTTTTATCTGAGGAATGCAAAGGAGAAAACGAGTGTAACTAGATACGAGTACACGGATAACAGTATTGAGGTAGCAATTCGAGAACATTATAAATATTACCTACCTGATGAACAGTACCTGGCAGCATGTTATTTATATTAATTTTTTTGACAACAAAGTCTCTGAGACACGATAAACATTTGCAGCGATGACGAAGATTTTGGTTCAATTATGTGTTTCGTGAGTGTAATAAGATAAACTGTTTTCTCATTCATGTGGCCACAAAATATGCGAAACAAAAAAACACTGAAAGAAAAATTTTGTAGGAAGTCGAACCGAAGACCTCAAGAGTGAAGACAGCAGTGCACTCGGGGTGCTGCACAGCACACAGCGATTCATCACCACTGTGGACTATTAAGGTTGTACACTGTCACTATTTGAGAGACAGTTGATTGAATATATGACTGAATTTTGTGATATGTAGTGTTTAATTAATTTATGGTCGACATTTTTTGTGCTTTAATAGTCAAAGTTAATTGACGTGTCTGTGACACAGGAGAAATTTTGTGCATTATTAATTGTGTTGTGAAAGTTAGCTCTTTTGTGTTTTTATAAGCTTTGTGAGCTAGTAAATCAATAACTTAATTTAACTCTTTTATTTCAAATTATAAGACCTCTATCCCAAAATAACTCATTGGAAATTGCCTATATTTAAAAGTTTGTATTCAAAAATGTAACACTGGTGTCAGAAGTGGGATCGAGGCACAAATAAAATTTAATAATTTATTCTGTAAATTTAATCATTGCACACAACTGCTACTTAATTAAATTGAGCCACTATATACATCTTATTTTTAGATTTCAATTGTAAAGTGAATGGTTATAAGAAGAGTGTTCAGCTGAAATAGAAGCCCTAAATGCCCTCATTGTGGGAATAAGTGGCCAAATCAATTCTGTCAGAGATCGTGTAAATGCATATGTTGATAGTGTAAATGAAAATGTAGATAAGAACATTGATAATGTAAATGAAAATGTAATAAGAAAATTGATAGTCTAAATAGAAATGTAGATAAGAAAATAGATAGTGTAAAATATAGTGCAAATGAAAACATAAATAAGCAAGTTGATAGTGTAAAAGAAATGGTGTACCAATAAATAGATGCTGTAAACGAGATGGTAGGCAGCATAAATGAAGAGATGGAATATGTGAAAAATCGCATGCAGCAACAAATGGATGAGCTTAGGAAGGAGTGTCAAGACTTCTCCATAGTAAAGAAGGTGGCCATCTTGTTACCGGAGAAGGCGAGGTCATTGCTGAATCAATACCTGAAGATGGCGAAGAGAAGACCACGAAGTTTGAACCAGGCTATAGTGTGATTCACAACCAGGCAGAAAATGTGTATCTAGCATGCCTACATCGAACACTGGAAAGAGGATTTCTGTCAAACCTGCTCCTTACGATGGCCAGACTCTGGCGAGAGTACCAAAACCAGTTCGAGATTGTGGCAACCATAAATGGTTTGTCTGACCAGAAATGTGCCTACTATCTTGCAGCTGTGCTGATGGGACCTGCCCTCAGTATACTCCAGTCGCTTACAGAACAACATCTGGAATACTCGACATTAGTTACTGCCCTTGAGCTGCGCTTTGGATACAAGTATTTGAGACATGCCCACCATGCTCAACTAAGAAGCCGCACCCAGAGATCAGGGGAGCCACTGCAAGAATTGTGGCAGGACATTGTGCGACTCGCCCATTTGTCGCTCGAGGGATGTCCAGAACAGGCAGGAGACATCATAGCAGTCGGCTTCTTTTTCTATGCCATCGCCGATTTAGAGGTGCGCCAAGCAGTGCGCCTGGCCACCCCAAGGACAATGCAGGATACACTGGCCAGAGCACTGGAGGTCGAATCTACAAGAGGACCATCAACTCCACGTGCTGTGTGAGCAGTCGCAGTGTCGGGCGACGATAGAGATAACCACTTCGAGAACAACCCTGAAGAGAATAGAAACCATGATACATAGAATCACATCGATTACACCCCGCCATCGACAACAGGGACGACCAAGCTGTTGAGAATGTGGAGAGCCCGGACACCTGTGAGCCCAGTGCCCACAATGGCTACAGAAAAACAGAAACCAAGAGCAGGATGAAGCTGCCCGATCTGGCCAGCCATCGGGAAATATGTATGAACTGGTCTTAAGGGGCCAAAGTCGGTTGCTGCAGGAGATAAGGCCCTAGTATTGCTTCAAGTACACTCAGTTAAACAAGAGTTTGATGCAATCCTGGTGGAGGGCAGTCTGGATAATGTTTATTGCAACATGGTTGTGGACACCGGAGCAAACATTACTGTTGCCCGAATGGACATCTTGGGGGGCCTTCTCCCCAGCAGTGAAAAGGCCATAATCACAGACCAAGCTTTATGACGACAGTGACAGGTGAGACCACACCAGTGAAGGGAAAAAAATGAACAGTTGAAGTTGGGTGATCTCTGCATTGAGCACGAAGTATACATAGCCGACATTGAAGATGAATGTTTATTGTATGTGGATGTGTTGTGCAAGTTAGAGTGCTGTATAGATACTAGGTCGGGAGAAATAAGGGCTTGTAACTGAGAAAGTAATGATGCCATGAAGCGAACTATCCTTGCCAACCAGCTGCCAAGGGGTCTGTTGTGAGACAACTGTTTTGCCAGCATCCAGTGAGATTGTCATTCCCGCACAGTGTTGAGGCAGTTTTGTGCGGCATGTAGCTCTGCTCGAACATATGGGAATAGGAAGCAGCTTACCTGATGAGGTGGTGGTAGCAAGAACATTGGTTGCGTGGAGTTCTGGAAATTTACCTGTTCGAATGGTCAACTTGTCGAACAGGGCACTTCAGGTTGAGGAGAGGGCCATGACATCTGTGTGCAAACAAGTCTCCCGAATAACTACAACCGACAAAGAAGCCATCAAGTCAGGCGTCCTAATGGGACTATGCCAGAAGCACTCAAAGAACTACTGACTAGAACTGGAGAAAACTGAACAGGAGACAAGAAAAGGCTGTGGCAGAACTTCTGAAGAAAAACAAGAAAACCTTCTCATGTGAGCCACTTGACCTTGACAGAACACTTACTGCACAGAATCACAATGATACAGGAGCAACTAGACCAATCAAGCAACCCCCAAGACAACTGCCTCTGGCTACACAAGAGACTATGGATGGCATCTTGAAAGAAATGAAGGACTTGGATGTGATCGAGCCGTCGGTCAGCCCTTGGTCATCACCTGTTGTGCTAGTTAAGAAAGAAAGATGGGTCCACATGATTTTGCGTGGATTACCACTGGCTGAATGATATGACGAAAAAGGACTCCTACCCCCTCCTCCAGATTGATGACACACTGTACAGCTTGACAGGGTCACAATGGTTCTCTACATTTGACATGAAGAGTGGCTACTGGCAATGTGAGGTGGTGCATGAGGACAGGGAGAAGACAGCTTTCTCTGTGCAAGGGAAAGGAACTTAGCAGTTCAAAGTCATGCCGTTTGGGCTATGCAATGCCCCTGCTACCTTCGAACGATTAATGGAAAAGATCCTACCTCTAGATATTTGCCAATGTTACTTAGATGATATCATCGTCACAGGTAAAACATTTGAAGAACACCTTAGCAGAGTAAATTCCGTGTTCCAGAAAGAGGCTGCTGCAAATCTGAAGCTGGTTCCGAAGAAGTGCCACCGGTTCCAAAATAAAGTTAGTTTCCTAGGGCATGTGGTATCAGCTGATGGAATCCAGACTGACCCAGAAAAAACCAGAGCAATAAAAGACTGGCCACAACCAACATTCACGACATAGGTGAGAAGCTTCCTAGGACTCTGCACTTATTATCTGCTGTTTATACATGGATTTGCTACAATTGCCAAGCCCCTACATGAGCTTACTGAAGCTAAAAGAAAATTTTGTGGACTGTTGAATGTGAAGCCTCTTTCAGAAAATTAAAAGAAGGGTTAATGTCTCCTCCAGTTTTGGGCTTCCCCGATAGTAAAGGCGAGTTTGTATTGGACACAGATACGAATGATATAATCATTGGTGCTGTGCTATCACAGGTTCAAGATGGAGTAGAGAAGCCTCTAGAATATTTCCGCAAAGTGCTACAGAAACCAGAGAGAAATTATTGTGTCACTCGCAGGGAGATATTGGTAATGGTGAAGTCCATATCCTACATCTATCACTACTCATACAGCAGACACTGAACTTTGCGAACGGATCATGCAGCTCTGCACTGGCTACTGAGCTTCAATAATCCTGAAGGACAAATAGCTCGATGGATACAACACCTTCAAGAATACAACTTTGATATACAACATTTATCGTTCCGATAAAAATGCAGATGCATTATCCCGCAGGCCTTGTGACCCCAACTGTCGTCATTGTGAATGGCAATAGGAGAAGAGCGGAGGAGTGCACTATGTTTGAACAACAAGGCTTCAGGCATTAACGGCTGATGGGAAGTTCTCCTGGACTGACAAGATAAAAGATAATCAAAATGACCTGGACTTGTGCCCAATACTGGATTGGAAAGAGCAGGACCACCAGCCAGAAGGGCAGGAGATATTTGAAAAATGTGCTACAACTAAGGCATATTGGGCACAGTGGAATTCACTTGTTATGAAGAATGGTCATCATCCACCAGAACTGGGAGAATGCAGATGGCAGATATGAACACCTACAGTTGGTCCTACTAGAGAACAAGATCCCAGAGGTCCTGAAGGAGCTCCATAATTCAGTGTCAGGCTGCCATTTCGGCATTTATAAGACACTCAGCAAGGTTCGAGAGAGGTTTTACTAGCTTCGTTGCCATGAAGATGTCAACAGATGGTGCCGAATATGTGACGACTGTAACACAAAAAAGGTCCGAGGGTCAGAGGCCGAGGTTGGCTCCAGAAGTACAATGTCGTTGCCCCATTCGAAATAATGGTGGTCGATGTCTTGGGTCCCTTGCCAGTAACCGAGAGAAACAATCGGTACTTGTTAGTGGTGCAAGACTATTTCACCAAATGGCCTGAGGTTCTTTCCATGTTGAATCAAGAGGCCAGCGTGGTGGCTGAATTATTGGTCGAACATGTGTTATCAAGGTTTGGGGTGCCACGGAAGCTTCACTCGGATCAAGGACTGTATTTTGAAGCAGCCCTTTTCCAAGAAGTGATGAAGGTAATGGGTATAAGGAAGACCCGAACCACCCCGCTACACTCTTAGTATGATGGAATGGTCGAACGCCTAAATCGCGCCCTGGAGCAATACCTATTTATTATTGTTTCTAATAATCAGAAGGATTCGGATACTAAAGTACAAATGTTTCTGCTAGTGTACCGCTCTGCCGTTCAGGAAGCAACTAAGGTGACACCTTTAAGGATTCTGTTTGGAAGAGAGCTCCATCTCCCGAGTGACCTGATGTTCGGACGATACTATATACCATCGCGTTACATCGCAAGTTGGTTCACACTGACTTTGCCCAGCGACACCTTAGGATCAATACCGACAGGACGAAGACTCGCTACGATAGGAATGCACCAGATGAAACATTCAAAGAAGGATAATGGGTGTGGCTGTACAACCCTCAGAGAAAGAAGGCGTATTGTCCCAATTTGCAGAGGAATTGGGAAGGCTCCTATGAAACAGTGAATAAGATCAATAATGTGATGTTTTGAATTATTCATCGAAGCTCTTGGGCGAGAGGACCTAAAGTTGTACACATCGACAGTTTGCCCTATACTATGTGCCTGAGGCTGTTGTGTCTATTCGGGACGAACAGAGTTAAGGAAGAGGCAGTGTTACATGCTGTGTGTGAGGGCCGGGTGGTTGGAAAATGTGTCACTACACCGTGTGGACTGACCCATGATTCACAGCCGGTCTCTCTTATTGTGGGAATCCCGAACAGCTATATCATAGAGACCTGTTTCAACTGCGATTTAACCTTACGAGGCCGGTCTATGAGGCTCAAGTCAAGTCCGCAACGTGATGTAATGTCAGTTTTAGGCCCCTGAGAGGCAGGGAGACCCAACTGTTTTTGATGAGTATATAAATGCCGAATCGACAACTTTGGGGAGAGTTCGCTATTGGTCATGCTAGAGGAAGGTGCTATGGTTTTGGAGAGAGACTGGTGGAGACATCTTGTTGCCATCAAAATCTACTGTGAGGTGGTAGGCGGCTACCTTCGGAGCAGTGCTGGGCGAAACAAGAGGACTGCTGCGGCAGGCTGACGAGCGAAGAGGAGGTGCGCGACGGGAGTCGAACTGAAGACCTCAAGAGTGAAGACAGCGGTGCACTTGGGGTGCTGTGCAGCACACGGCGATTCATCACCACTGCGGACTATTAAGGTTGTACACTGTCACTATTTGAGAGACAGTTGATTGGATACATGACTGAATTTTACTGTGATTTGTAGTGTTTAATTAATTTATCATAGACATTTTTTGTGCTTTAATAGTCAAAGTTAATTAATGTGTCTGTGACACAGGAGTAATTATGTGAATAACTAATTATGTTGTGAAAGTTACAGTTGATTGCTGTTTTGTGTTTTTGTAAGCTTTGTGAGCTAGTAAAGCAATAACTTAATTCAACTCTTTTATTTCTAATTATAAGACCTCTATCCCAAAAGAACTAACAGAAATTTGCCCACATTAAAAGTTTGTGCTAAAAAATTTAACAATATGTTTCCATTGCAATGTTCGGTAACATTACATTACACTTGTCAAGTAAATGAACCAACTTTTTGCTACAGTGCATTTGTAATGTGTAGAGAAATATTTCTGTACATGCTCCACCATAATTACGGTTTTTTAGAGAGGTTAGACCAATAAGGCCAAGTGGCCTTGTTGGTCTGCACCCTTCCATTTTCTCCTTGGCATAATGGGAACACTTGCAATGTGGCGAATTTTTGCTTCTATATCCTAATGACGTCAAAAATCTTTTACTATTAATATAGCATATGAAAGTTGACAGACACTCCTGTAATAATATATATATACAATTTGTTAGTTTCTTTACTATTTACATAGACTGAAGCGATATTCACTCACCAAATTATCACATCAACCACTTCGCATCATAACATAAACTAAACTAGTGCGCACCACGTGGGTATTAAACAAAGTGGTGGCCTCTGTTCTTTTCCCCCTAGATGGCAGCTGCATACAAGGACACGCCACTACTTCCCACTCAGTGATATCGGTTTTTTTATAACAATTGTATGGCTTTATTGGTGTACATGGCTTTATTTGGTCAAGGCATCTTACAACTGCTCTGGTTTTTACTAGCCTACTTTGTAGGTAATACTAAAATATCTCTTGTACAATCATTAAAATATTTTTCGTTAATGAATAAACATTTTATTCTTGAAAAAAAATTCCCCCCTCCCCCCCAAAAATTCTAAATGCGCAACTTGCGCAATGATCTCCCATTGTGGACACCCTAGTATCGTTGCATTATTTGTGTTCAGTTGCTGGCTGTCGTGGTAAAATATTTAATTCCAGCAACTTTGTTATCAAGACAGCTCCAAATTAAACCGGTTTCCCTTGCATTGTTTTCTGTTCCCCATAGTATAAAACTTCATAAATAAAGTAAGATATTCTAACTGTTTTGGTTATGTGCATAAAATCCCAATTGGTAATATAAACACAGTTGTTTGTAAAAGCTCTTCCTGTTTCGTGATTATACGGATAAAGTCGAGCAGTGAACTATACGAAAAAACAGATTTTTCAATAACAGAATCAATGAATCGATTGTAAAATTGAATCGAATTGTGAAATGAATGAAAATCCAAACTGTAAAATGAATGAACATTCGAACTTTGAAATTAATAAAAGTTCGAACTGCGAAATGAATGACCATTCGAACTTCGAAAAGAATTAAAATCCGAATGTCGAAATGAATGAAAGTTCTAATATTACAAGCGAAAGAATAATCGGTTTTGGAAAAGAACATTCGAACTGAAAACGATTTCCAGAAACTTTTGATTTTGCACATCACTAATGGTATCCTTACCATATAGGACATTTGAATGACATACCCTGAGATATCTTCTCTTACTGCATTCCCTCACACACAGAGAAGTTAAGCGCCGCCCTACCATCGCTTAAAATTCGTTGCGCGAGTTACAGATATTCTTTTTTTTTTTACGAAATTATTTAACACACTTCTTATAATTGTACTATAGAAACAATCATTAGACTTCTATGCTGTCTAGAAATAAAATGATGTGGTCACCACTTAAAGTCCCACAGGAAAAAGGATATAGTAAAGCACTTCACACCATCTGATGGGCTTGCACAGAGAGGCGGTAATGCATTGCGTACGTCGGTCAACGGAAACCTTACTGCTTCTGCCTCACACACACAAAACAGTCTAATTAGGGAGACCCTTTAAGAGGGCATGGTATATAATTCAAGGCTAAAAGCATTAATCTATAAGTGTAGGTTTCTTGAAGCCAATTTGCGAAAATTATACAATAGTAGGCCTAATCCTAGACAATAGTTTTAGCCAACGTTATAAACGAAATTGTTTAATATGTTACGAACTTCTGAGGCACAATCTCTGATTCCGGAACCTTGTACATTTAACTGCGGTGCAAGAGAGCACGCGTAACAAATTAGTAATTCTGGATAAATATTTACTCATAAAGTCGGCAAATACGATTATCTACGATTGTCATTGAGTATTTTATCTATATTGGCTTCGAAGAAAGCATAAATATCAGTTTATGTTTTCAGCGTTTATTTATATAACACAGACTATATACAGGGTGAGCACAAAATAAGTATACAATTTGATAAAATCATAAAAACAAAACGGTAAAACTTATTGACTTCAAACCTTTTGCTAACAATTGAGTATCTATGGAAGTTTTTTCCGAGACTATAGACACTCGATATGTGCGCCTCTCGTCTCACTGCAGACGTCGAGACGATATTCATACTCATCCCACACTCTGTGCAAAATGTTTGTAGTGATGGATTCAACTGCAGCAGTGATTCGCTGCCTTAGCTGTGGCAAAGATTGTGGTAGGGGTGGGACAAAAACCATGTCTTTGACGTAACACCACAAGAAAAAATCACAAGGGGTTAAGTCTGGTGATCGTGGTGGCCAATTGCACCACACGTCATCATCAGCACCAGCACGGCCGAGTCATCGTCCAGGCAGATGTGTGTTGAGGTGTCCCCGCACAGCCAGGTGGAAGTGTGGAGGTGCACCATCTTGTTGGAAGATTAAATCATCGGAGTCATCTTGCAATTGGAGCAGAAGCCACAAAGACAGCATGTCGAGGTAGGTAATGCCTGTGACGGTCTTCTCCATGAAAAAGAAGGGGCCGTAAACCTTCTCCCTCGACATTGCGCAAAACACATTGACCTTTGGCGAATCACGTTGATGTTGAATGGTGACATGGGGGTGTTGGGTGCCCCAAACACGAACATTGTGACGATTAACGTTACCGTTCGTGTGAAATGTTGCTTCGTCGCTAAAAATTAACCTCTTCGACAGGCTCGCATCATTGTCAATTCTTGCCAACATCTCGGTGCTGAAGTCCGATCGTGCCGCATAATCTCCGGGAGTGAGTGCCTGGACCAACTGCAATCTGTAGGGTTTCATGCTCAAGCGTTTACGCAAGATTTTGGAAATTGTTGTTTGTGGTATCTGCAGCTCACGACTTGCTCGACGTGTTGATTTCTGTGGTCTTCGCTGGAATGCTGCTCGAACGCGATTCACGGTTTGCTCTGGCACAGGAGGGCGGCCCGGACTTTTGCCTTTGCAAATGCAGCCGTTCTCTTCAAATTGTTTGTACCACTTTGATATGGATACTCTGGTGGGTGGCTCCAGGCGAAAGTGCGTGCGGAATCTTCGTTGAACGTCTGTTACCGAATTGGTTTTTGCTAACTGCAGGACACACCAGCTCTTCTGTTGTGGTGTGGGAGCCATTTTCTACACTGGCAGCCTGTAACAAGAGAATAGCGTTAATACGCACAAAAAACTTCCATAGATACTCAATTGTTAGCAAAAGGTTTGAAGTCAATAAGTTTAACCGTTTTGTTTTTATGATTTTATCAAATTGTATACTTATTTTGTGCTCACCCTGTATAC
This sequence comes from Medauroidea extradentata, assembly GCA_003012365.1. Lineage (NCBI taxonomy): Eukaryota > Metazoa > Arthropoda > Insecta > Phasmatodea > Phasmatidae > Medauroidea > Medauroidea extradentata. The sequence goes on from PNEQ01025816.1 coordinate 25,716, forward strand.
ACACACACACACACACACATATATATATATATATATATATATATATATATATATATATATATATATATATATATATATATATATAGTAAATACTGTAATTTAGGTTAGGATAGTCGTAGAAAGCCAGTTGAAATTTTATTATGGTTATAATTGTATGTTTTTGTGACTCAAATGCGAAAGTTTGTTTCAAATAATTAATATGTAATTTAGTTGTGCATACTGGCGAGAGGAGCAGTATGACCAGAGGATTGTGGCATTGTGTCACGGCAGATTGACGCTTAACACAGCAGGGGAGGGAAAGTTAAGAAAACATTGGGTAAAAGTGAGCGAACAGCCTTGAGCCGACGAAGGACACACAGCTTCGATGCTGAAAATTGGGGCACCGAGAGGCGTGGTTACGCCCACCCCCCTGCTGTGCAACTTAATATTAGCTGAATAATCATTCATCAGAAGTTTATAAAATTTTGTTCATAAGTTCAAAGGGATACAAATGTTAATGTGTCTGAATTTTAAAATATGCAATAAATTGATACGGAGGAATGTCAGGGTTTGTTGTCGTCGTCACCCACGAGAGACGCGATTGGCTGAAAGTTAAATTGGGGACGGTCCTAGGAAAGTTCGCCACGTAGACGCGAAGGCCTAAGTTAAGGAGGACTCCTGCGACAGCCTCCGCGAAGGGTGGACGCGTCTCGCGGAGCCACTGTGGACGATTGTAGTATGCCTCATATATATAGGGGACTCCTGAGGCAGCCTCTGCGAAGGGTGGACGCGTCGCTTTGAGCCACTGCGGACGTTTGTGGGAAGCCGCGGAGAAAACCGACTTCTGCTGCAACCTTCACGAAGAGTGGACGTGGTTCGATTCGTGGGAAGCCACATATAAAACTGATTCTGGCCGCGACTGTCACTAAGAGTGCGATATTCGCGAGAGGTCGTAGTTAAAAACTTTAAAACGATCGCAGTATAGCATATCATCTCTCGTGGGACTGACGGAACAAGTTCAGGGTTCCAAAGTATCGAAGTACATAAACGGAGGTGTTTTGAATCATTAATAATAGATACCCACACAACATTGAAATAGAGAGGATATAACAATGTAAAAATTAGAAACTTTAAAAATATAACTTCAGTTTTATGTGCTTACGTTAGCATTATTTAAGTAACAAAATGCACCAAATTTATTACATACACTAAAAATTTTAAATCCCTCCGCCCCCCCCCCCCCCCTAAATGACGCCTCAGTGGCCGCCTTAAGTCTTCAACTTCCTGCAGGATTATTTCATCGACACGGTTCTTCTTAACTTATTTTAACGCCATTTCATCCATTATTTCAAAAATAAAATAATAAATATGCTGTAAACGGGGGTGAATTTGGACCTGTGCGAGGCGACTTTCGGACATTTCAAAAATTATTTTTCGCAAACACGGTAGCCCTAAATTCAGAAATTTACTCGCGACGAATCCCGAATAATGAAAATCCACATGACTTTCCGGTGATTGTTACCCACAGTTAACAATTACAGAAAACCAAAATCGAATTGAAGTGTTCCAAAGTTTCCCTACATGTCCAAACCACCTCCGCTTGCAGTAATATTACTGGCGTTTAACAAAAAATCCTACAAATCAGAATCATTTATACTTTCTTTGCTAAAAATTTAGTGTACAATGTTGCGATATACTTTGTTACTTACTACTCAGAATAGGCCTATAATTTATTCATGGTGAAACATAATTAATGTTTGCACATTTATACTTGTTAGGCTAATTTAGCTATTAGGCTATATGAAATCATGATCTACATGGTTCTCTTAAGTCTTGGACAACAATAAGGCAAATATTTCTGTTCATCACATGAAAATTATTTTAACGAATTAAAACTCATAACAGAAGCAAAAAAAAAAAAAAAACCCAGTAAGTGGATGTTACATAAGTAGAGACATGAACTTTTCGCGAAAAGAAATTTGCCTCACTTTGTGTCCGTGACTTGTGTGCACGTCTGCAGACTTGCTTCACGGTCAGAGATTGGATGTTTTGACATTCGTTGTGTCGTGGGGTTTTACACGCAAATCACAGACGTGTGGTGTTACAGTAACCTTATTGGGATTGGTACAGTCAAATGAGAAACAACACAGTTCAAAGGCACGCTGCCAATATCTATGAAGCAGAACTGCAGACGTGCACATAAGGCACTGGAACAAAGTGGGGCAAAAATCTTTTCGCGAAAAGTTCATGTCTCTATACATAAGACTAGAATGTTTTCTTTTTAGCTGTGTACTTTCTTATCGCACATGTGGCAAAACTACTATTTTTTTAGTGTAGGAAAATCTATTTTTTCACCAGAATTTCTTTTTAATTTGCAATATTTACATCATAATTGCACTATCGCTAACGTTTGTTCTGCGAGAGCAGCGATTCTTTTATTTAAAAAAAAAATCTGTGGTTAGCGCTCGTGTCAAGTGGGCCAAAGTTACCAGGTTTGATTCCCGGGTGAAAAGGAAAATGTACAGTTTCCTCCCGGGTACAGGACTGGAAGTAAATAGCAAACCACCGCTGTTTCAGCCTTGTCTAATTGCGCCTCTGGTGTTCCCTGCGAGGTTAAAAAACCAGGCTGAAAACTCATCGTCGTTATTGATAACACTTCAATAAACCATGCAATATCCTTAAAATTAGGAAATAATTGTGGCAAAAAGCGTCCTTCAGCAAATGACATGAGTAAGAACTTGAATAATTCGCAGTTTCTTTTGGACACAAGCAAGAGTTCAAACAACTATATTATATAAGTTCGTGTCACTTTCTCAATGGGCTGTTGCTTTATTTGACTCCTTCTGGAGAGCGTTGAACCAATAATAAAGCAGCAAGTAAATGGAGGCCAAACCGTGTTGTTTCGCCGTGTCAGCAAGCAGCTAATGAACATATGTTGTCTGTTTGAGTACGTAGATATTCTTGGAGGCTAGCCTACATACAGGTCGTCGAACCTGCGAATTTTCCAGGTCTCTAAATATAAGACACCGAGCATGGTGGAGCAGTGGTAAAACACTCGCTTCGCATTCGGGTGATTCGTGTTCGATCTCCGGCTCCGGCCACCCTGACTTCGGTTTTCCGAGGGATTTTCCGAATTCTCTCCAGGCGAATGCTGGAATGGTTCCTGAAACAATCCCTGGCCGACTTCTTCCACCCCTCCCTTTTTTTTTTGTGATCCTCTTCCAAGTCCTTGTGCTGTTCAAGCGCATGTAAAACCAAATAAAAAAAATTTCTTACCGTTTATAATCTTAGCTAGTATTTTTTTGTTGCAAGCAGTGCATTATTTGTTCTAACGGAAACATAATTTACAAATTGTGATTCTTTTTCATTTCAGTAGTGTAGGGATAGGAAAATTTTGCAAATTCAATGACCTGCATATTAGGCTCCAGTGTCCTGTGTATACTCACGCCTAGACCATTGAATAGATTGGGTATGCATTGTACAATGGATTCTAACATGTAGGTCATTGAATTCACGAAATATTCCCGTCCCAAATTAGAAGGCAACTTCATGTATGCAACGCTGTATTAGTTCATGTATTTCTATGTATATAATTATACTATATATATATATATATATATATATATATATATATATATATATATATATATATATATATGTGTGTGTGTGTGTGTGTGTGTGTTACTTAAACACAATAATTTTAGGTGTTCACTAGAGGATCGATTTGTAATTTTTGTTACACATTTTAAGAAACACATAGTTACGAGTTCCTAGTTGACTTATTATACGTTTACTGAAAGGTAATATCATTAGGCATGTTCCCATTGTGGTAAACCTACATTAGTGATATTCAGTCGTGAAACAAAAATATACAAGGAAAACCAATAAATCGACAGGTGGGAGGGAGACTGACTTTTGAAAGCTGATGAGGGTGAAGTGAGGTGAATGGACAACCCAGCATCCATACGTAAGTCGGGAATCGAACCCAGGACCTTTCGTACCGTACACCGCGCTATTGGAAAATTCTTATTAGGCTTATTTTCTTAACTGCAATTCGATCTGTAACAAAAGTAACGGAAAATAAATATTCCTGGTGTCCAAATTTTTTCAATACTGTTCTATTCCGTAGTTAGGCTAAAGTTCTAAAAATTTACCCAGAAGGAAAGTTGTGACCCAAAATACAAAAATTCAAGATGGCGAATGACACTCCCGCTTAATGTGTTTTTTTTTTCAGCTAAGTTGAATACTTTTATTTTATTTCATTGTACGATTTTTGCAGTGCCTACGTTATTACGTTACATTGAAATTACTTTTATAGCATAAATGATGTTTAAACTGTGTTAATTAATTTTACCTTTTTTACTGTACTAAAGTAGAGACTGGAAAATTTCGCGAAAAAATGTCCGTTCAACTTTGTTTTAAAGCCTTGTGTGAATTATTGTAGCTCTACTTCATCATTATTAAGAGGTCGTGATTGGTGCAGTGGCTAGAGTACTCGCCTCCCTTCAAGGCGATCCGTGATCTAATCGCGATGGGGCCGGTCACAGGATTTTCGCACTTGAAATTCGTGCCGAACGGATTTTCTTGGGGATCTTCGGTTTCCCCATAACCTTCATTGCAGAGCTTCTACATAGGCCTACTCACCTCTCACCAACGCTAAATACGTCGATTTTAAGTGCTGATCAAAGTATCTTCACTCATCCATAGAGTTGGATTCACAGCCATATACTAAATATACGTACGAACAAACGCACTTACGGTGTTACAGAGTGCCTTCACAACAATAATTAATCTAGACATGCGTGGAAATTATTTAGGCCTATGTCATAACAAACTGTCGGTAGGCTAATAGATGATCTTAATTTATTTTTGGTTTTCGAAGCGATTTAAATAGTTAATGACCACGAGATATACGATTTAGTAATGTATATTAATATTTAATAGAGTCTTATACGTTTGCACATTCTGCATTCACAACCACACCATTTATCGCACGTATACGTACAAAGTAGAAAGTTTATCAACTTTATTACGTACGTACGCACGCTACGCGAGGATGTGAATGAAAGCATGCACACTCGGTGTTTCTACTTTTACACGTAGGCCCTACGTACGCGCGTATGCTAAGCGTTGGTTGTGAATCCAGCTTAATTGTTGTCAGTGTGAGTTTGTGTAGAGACGTGTCTCTAGTGAGCCTGCCAATCAGAACCAGGTTAGTGCGAAACAACGTGTCTCTAACTGGCGGGTAGAAACTCCAAGTCGCTAAGAATTAAAACATCCAATCACAGACCATAAAGCAGAGCTGCATGTGCGCACGTAAGGCATTGAAACGAAGTGGTGTAAACATCTTCTCGAAAAAATCTCCAATCTCTAACTATAAGAGAATGAACTAAATTTCTACGTTTTCGGAAAAAAAATCATGTTTTTGTTGTCTTTTTTAAAGTGTCTTCTTTTATACCGACTGGCACAGGTAGCCTATGTGTCCTCTGTTTGGGTTATGCTGAATTTGTAACCCTAGTTTCGGGTTGTTATAAAAAACTTTGTTCATGACCGCAGAATTGGAAAGTACGGGTCATTCGAGATAAAGTGAGCACAAAAAATTTAACCTTTAAAAAGTATCACTAGCCGTTCATGCATACAATTCAACATTAACTATAGTTTCCTTACTGCTCGTATGGTTGGCAGTGAAATTACGCAATACAGTCATGCGTGTTTTCCCATTTAGGCCTACATTCAACAATACAGAAACAAAATCTACCTAAACCGACAAAATTGTATTTTATGTAATTAATAAACTTTTTTTATTAAACTGCATCGCTTAATACTGACTGTAAAACTTATCTTACACGCGCAAACGTTAAGTGCCGTGTCCAGAGAGGTTATACATGTCCCGTCGGTAGCAGTTACTCGCAGAAAGGTACATATTAGCTGCAAATATGAAAATAGAACTTTAGCAGGCCTAATGTGAGTGCTCACTTTATCCCAGAACCAGCTATAAGAAGGAAGAGGCGCCATTGCTCGCCCTCGCGCCAGCCGACAAGAGACAAGACGCGCACCTGGCTAATAGCTACCGCATCGCGCGGTGAGGCCACGCCCGCAACATGGCGTCCGAGCCGTTGCCTGGCAACAAGAGTTGGCGCCAGCGCATCTTCGCGATCTCCTCTCTTCCCATCCTTCGTCACTGAACCGTACCAGAGCCTGTCTGTGTTGCGCAACTCACCGCCCCTTCTCGCCAAACCTCGGGAGCCTCCGGGGGCGCTTACGATAACTTACTAGGTATAATATACTCGGTAGTACCAATCGCGCAGAGATTTTCGTATAGTAACATTATTTTCGAATGAAAACGCGAGTATTTTTTAAATTCGATTATTACAGAGGCCTAGATATATTAAAAATTGTAAAAATTACGGTTTCCCAGTTATGCAGATTTTGAGGTTTCAAACCCTTATTTTTCTAAAAACAGTTCTTAATTTTTTACTCGAAAGTAAAGCATACTACTGCATAGTGCTATGTAAATAAACGTCCTCTGATTAAATATCTGCTCGTCAAAAACAATCTTAATGCATTTTTATGAGTAGTTCAGATATTTCTGTCGGTTGCGTATTCCAAACGTCCGCTCGACATCGTACCTTTCCATACTCCTTAACTTGTAGTTAACAACTAACTGGGCAAAAATAAATACTAGAAACTTTTACGAAAAAGTACACGTAAAATAAATTTTGACCAAAATAACGTTCTCGTAAATGAACGGTTTTAATCTATTATTCAGTAAGAATGTAACTCCCTGATGTTGGGACTCTTTCCAGACATCATGCAAGCTTGCCGCAAGCTTGTTTCTTCCGGGCACCAGTATAGGTCTTTCGTAATAAATTTTCAAGCTTGCAGCAAGCTTGTGACAAGCCTGATGAGCGAGTCTAGTAGGAATTTGCTCGTTGGTACGACGTTTAAATCCGCCTCCGCCATTTCCGCCGAGTTGCGTTGTTTATTTTGCAAATTGAAATGCCATGTGGCAAAGTTGGGTTACGTTTTTTTTTGTGTTAACGCTATGCTTATTTATTTCGCGCAGTTCTCCTGCTAGTTATTTAGATTCAGGAAAACTTTGCTTCTCAGGTATCGCATAAATGCTGGTAAGCTTGTCGCGTCAGGCTTGCCGCAAGCTTGTTCTGTGGTAACTAGAAAGATTGATTCAAGCTTGATTCAAGCTTGCACAGTATTCATGACAAGCTTATCGCGTCAGGCTTGCCGCAAGCTTGTTCTATGGTAACTAGGAAGCTTGAGTCAAGCTTGATGCAAGCTTGCACACTTGTCATGACAAACATGCATTGCCATCTGGGATATTAAAAGAAAGACTATTTTTACAAACTATGTAGGGCCTACACGGGATATTTAGTACGCAGTATGTTTGCAGTATTTTTTGTTTCAACACATCTCTCCACTTGATGTCTACTAGGTACTCGCCGAACAATAATTAAATAACAACTATTCGTAGAAAATTAAATATTCTAATTATACATATATTTATATATCTTAATAAAAGTCCGGGTAGATGAATACTTGGACCCGATTCACAATGCGCAGTCCGAAGTTCAGCAGGCGGAGATTGGTGAACTTTACCTCCAATTTCAGGACTGCCGACTGCCGGAAAACTCCAAACAATCAGGTGATACTCTCGTAATCACGTGATGTAAACAAATAATATTTTTTTGAGATTTTCTATGCTTCTTAATTCAAAGTAAGCAATTTTACAAATTTAAAAACAAAATGTTTAAAACACAGCCGATTATGCATTAGGCCTATAATTATAGATGCTGGAATGTACGTTGTAAATTGTATTCAACTGCAGACTGCGCATTGTGAATCGGGCCTTGGTCTGTAAAATAAAACCATAAAACAATCGGGCCATTGTGTACAATTTTCTGACGCACGGTTTTTCTCGAACGTCTGCAACGCGCTGAGTCCTGTGAGCCAGGAGAGGATATGGCAAGAAATAGAATGGCGGAGTACGAGACTGTCGCTCGTGGGAGAGGCAGACCAGAAGAACTAGGGGGTGGAAGCGAGACACGCTGTGCGGGAGGGAGAGAGAGAATACAGGGCCTCCCTCCTCTCTTACCGCTTCCAGGCAAGTCAAGCAACGGAAAGTTTTGTAGGCCCTCCACGTAGAGTGCAATATTGCTGAACAGTAGCGCTAGAACTTCGCTGAAGCAGTGCTCGAAATTGTACAATTAATTATGCAGACACACAAATGTTAATCTTATTTGCCCAAAATGTTTAGTTAATTTTAACTTGAAATAACCGTTCAATCGAACGAAAGAAAACATTTTAAATAAAACATGACTTCTAATTCACAATACATCGGCAGTACAATTCACAATATAAAATTGGTTTTAATCATTAATTAGATAGTATAAGGGTCTGTAATTTCTACAGAAAACAACGCATGTTATCTTGGATAGCAGCAGTTTTGTAAAGAGTCCTTAACAATACGTAACACATTATTGTTCTGCATATACGAGTACCAAATAAAACCGTAGAAATATTACAAACTTGTTAAATTTTCTAATTCGAAAATATGATTTGTACAACTATATTCATCACAGTACATTTTAATGAACATACACTGTGAAATATCTTCAAAAATATTTGGAAGTTATTATCCCAGACGCAGTCACCATACTTCCGTCTTGTAAATATGCAAGTTTTACAGTTGTTACAATACAAGTCTGGTAACTTTAGCATATAGCCTATTTTACTGTTTTTTAAAAAGAGTTAGGAATGCTACCATGGATGCAGGGGAAACTATTCTACCGTAGACCCTACCTACTTTCTTAGTGCTCCTGTACGCACGTCTGGTAAATTTACAAACCATTTTTTTGAGTGTAGTATCACTATGTCCCATGAGAACAAATATTTTGTTATAAAATTTAAGTTAAGAAGTAGCCTATATAGCCAATTTCTATGTAATATAACTATCCAACATTTTGTTAAATAATTGCAAAAAAGCATACATGTAGAAATAGTTAGTTTGTCTCGAGTGACTGTTATGGTTAACCGTCGAACTACAATTTCGTCTATGAGAGGAAATGTAAATTTTTTAGGTGACGGGTTCCTTTTTAAACTTACCGTAAAAAGCAAATGTCCTGCACCAATAGAACGGTTCAAAAAACGAATACTATAATTAGTATCTTGAATTAAGACTCTCTACTAGGCCGTGTATTTCGTTTCATTGAAAACGTATTTCATTGGGCGAGGAGCAATCTTCTAACAGTCAAACGTTAGGTAAGATTCGTTGAAATCGTCCATAGAATGGGCTCGTATAGACGCAGACAAATTTTTGTAATGTTGTGGGCTAACGTATTCTACAAACGAATGCGTTTCACTGATAGCAGTAATGTGTCACTACAGAACGACGTAAATGAAGTACGATTTTATTTTGTGACAGTGATTTGATGTATAGCACACACACACACACACACACACACACACACACACACACATATATATATATATATATATAAGCATGAGCTAGTGAAAGTGAAACAATATTGGCAGCATAGAAAACCATACCAACTAAATGGTGAAGCAAAACAGACAACAGCAAAACTGTCAGATGTCAGAGAAGTGCATCGCTCGTCGAATAGGTCATACAAGCGTTGTTTTTTAAACTGTTTAGACCAATCTCTATGTTTAAAATAATTCACTGACTGACCGATATATCAAACTGCAGCCCAAAACGCTGGACCTAGAAACAAAAACGTGAAATTTTTTTGTGTGGTTTGCCTTGAGGTCGTATAGGCGCGCACTAAGAAAAAGTTATTCCAAATGCATCCCCATGGGGGTGAAAAGAGGTGAAATGTGTTTTATGAGATTCGTCTACATGTCACGAACCCGACAGCATATCGTCGTGACTTTTATTTCATCCGGTGAATCATAAAATTGCATAGGCCTATTAGCCGATTTAAGGAATTTTAAAAATTCATCCTTCGAAGGGGTGAAAAGACCTGAAATTTGTTTTCGATTAATGATCGATATATTTTGAACCCTTCAGGATAAAGAGTTGATACTTCAAAACCATGTTTATGTAAATACTCGAAAAGTAGATGTAGGATTTTTCGAAATTCTACACCCAAAGATAAAAAAGGTGGAAATGAGTTTTTTTTTATCAATCATCTGTACAGCTCGAACCCAATGGGCTATCGTCACGATTTTTACTTCAATTGCCTATGAATACAAATGTATAAGATAAGACTTCAAGACTATTCTTTCATTAAGGGGTGATGAGACGTGAAATATATTTTCCATTACTCTTCCATAACTATCAAACCAGTCGATATATCGAAGTAATATTTGCTTCAGAATGATGTTTACGTACAGACCCCAAATAACATTTCAGAAGTTTTTCCAAATTCTACTCCAAAGATGTATAAAAGTGTAAAATGTGTTTTCGTTCGTGATAAATATCGATCCCACTGAACTCTTGGCTAGCGACGGGATTATTGCTGAAGATTAATGCTTATTTAAATACCTGAAATGTAGTTTATTAATTTTTTGATATTTGACACATAAGGGGTGGGTGACAAGTGACGAAACGGAATGGTAAGATGTTTTCAGTTAACCATCCATGTATCTCAATCCCAACGGGCTATCGTCTCGGTTTCCACTTTATTGTGTCTTCCATATACAATAGTCTTCGGTTTATTTTCTATAAATGTTTTTTTTTTTTTTCGAAATTCAGTTACAGTTATAAACTTACTTAAGTAGGCTTACTGCAAGCCTTGCATTTGACTAAAGCTTGTATGCTGGCATGCCAGGCTTTATGTCAATGTATTTTTAGCTTGCAGGCTTTGCATTACAAGCTTTCTGCAAGTGTATTTAAGAAAATTCTTACAGTTAAATGTCTTGCAAGTTTGTGTTAAGCTTGATGACTTTCATGATAAGCTTAAATGAATTAAGTATGCAAGCTGGCAGCAATTAAAAAAATGTCAGGCAACTTGCAGCAGGCTTGCACGAAGCTTTCTGTCTTGTCATGACACACTTATTGCAAAGTTGCCGGTTTGCCTTGACCAGCTTTTTCTGCTGTCTGGGATGTATGCTAACACACGCTTGCATTTCTGTTGATTTGGGCTTGCCACAACAAACTTGCTCACGAGACTTGCTGCAAGCCTGTGGCAAGCTTACACTTCGCTTGATTTCGGCTTGCCATAGCAAGCTTACCAACGAGACTGGCTGCAAGCCTGAATCAAGCTGGTGGCAAGTTTGCTCACAGAACATTCTGCAAGTCTGAATCAAACTTGTAGCAAGTTTACATTTTACTGAATTTGACTTGCCATAGCAAGCTTGTTCACAAGACTTGCTGCAAACCTGAATCAAGCTTCCGACATAGCTGCATTTTACTTTAATTTGACTTACGTAGTGAGTCTAGTTATGTGATAAGCTGCAAGCATCCTGTCACCTATAATAAGCTGATATTGCATTTAAATTTTACTTAGCAATCTTATTTCATGAAATATGTGCTATGTGCCCATCAATAATGAAGGAACTTTGTAAATGAACAAATACGTTAAAAAGTTACATTGTTTCATATTGTAGCAAAAACAACTATTACGACATTATCTATAACTTCAAAGTAAACTGATATCCTTTTAACACTGTTGTTAGTAAATTCACAAACTTCAGCATTTCCATAACAATGTCCATTCTCTTACAACCGAATCGCACTAACGGAGTAGATATCCGAAAAATTAACTAAAAATAAAACATTTGGCAATTTGTGCGTGCGTCCACAAAGCTTTCTGCCGAAAAAAAAATATATATATATAGAGAGAGAGAGAGAGAGAGAGAGAGAGGAGTGTCAAAATTAGGTACAGGGGCAAAACCGGGATACAAAAAAATAATATTTATAAAAATATTTGGTGAGTTATGCCTGCGCTCACGAAGGTTTCTACCAAAATAAATTATACTTTGGGGGGAGTTGGGAAGCAAAACATGTTACAACGGCAGAACAGGATACACTAAAAAAAATTACAAATAATTTTTCCTTTTTAAAAATGTTTCTACAACGAACGTTGATGACCGTTAAAATAATTTTTGCCTCATTTAGCTATTTTCAATTTTTTTTCAGAAATGTTATTGCATTGAATTGTACTCCTCGCAAACGAAGTTGCGGGTTTCAGGTAGTCTACAATACTCGAAAACTTGAAGGTACAAACATCAGCCTAAGGAATAAATTACGACAATTATTACGAAATAAAGCTTTTAAAGCCCTTGACTGAGTTTGATCACGTGAAATAAGAAGTAAGAACAATAGCTCTTTGATAAATGTGTAATGATGTGCTGTGAGCTGTAATCAGAGAGGTAAATACAGAATACTTAGTTGGACATGCCGTATATAAAACATGTTGAGAATCAAGCATATAACAATAGTTGGCAAACACAATATTTTCAGTTGCCACTTCCGTGTCAAAACAAAAATAAATGCAAACTTGGTAGACCTGCGTAATGCAAAAACACGTATCGTTGAAAGATACAACAAAAAAATTAGCAGATTTGCTTGGTGGTATACCAATGAATTTCGCCCTATTAACTTGATAACAGACCAGATACGAACCTCTCACTTTACACACCGGTCTATGAAATGTGATTTTTTTACATTTACAATAAACGTGTATAGAGTCCTAGTAATGCATACTGCAAAAAATGCTAGAGCTATAGTCCCCCAAAAAAGTACATAGCAATATAGGCCTACTGCAAAGTAAAAAAAAAAAGCTCTCTTGACACTTAACCGCTGCTTTTTGCATTATCCGACAGATTATTATATTCAAATAAATTTAAAATGTTAAAGATGTAGCCTATACATTTAGAAGGCCTAGTAATACATAGCCTAATTACGTTATTTATGCAATACCTGAATTACATTCTCTGGAGCCAATTTTACTTTATAAACTCCCCCTGACTTCTTGGACACACAAAAATACTATTCGGACATCGTATGAACTCGAAACGCCTTACAACATAATTTTTTATGTGCACGTGCGGAAGCCTATGTTTGTTTACTTCTTACGCGCAATTTCCTAGAGTTCGTTTGTAGATCGCGTGTGGTTTTCGTAAGCACCTACAATGCCCCATTAATTATTTTAAAAATTTCCTTTGCAAATAACATTATTTTCTTTGTAGGATAGTAAATAACTTTTCTAACCTATAAAGTGTAGAGTGAGAGAAATTGGTCAGCGCTCAACATCGATGTCTTTAGCGTTGGTGAGGGGTGACATGAGGCGAGTGTGTAGCAGCGCCGGAATGAAAAGGCGGGGGAAAAGGAGATCCCGAGAAAACCCGCCAACCAGCGGCATCGTCCGGCACGATTCCCACGTGCGAAAATCCGGAGACAGTCCCCGCCGGAAATCGAATCCGGATCATCTGACTATTCGGCCACCGCGACCCCTTTATATAACATATTGTGTTTGAAATACCGCAACTATCTTCACGTACAATAATAAGAACGCAATTTTTGTTACCAGTACTGTAATATTTAAACAAAGTTACTTTGCAGTGGCTCACATTTAAACAAACCTTTTACTGTAGTAAAGAAAGTGTTTTTAGAGTAAAGAGTTCGTTGGCGTGCGCGACTATTCAACTTCGAGAAAAAGGGGAAAGGGAAGAAGAATGCTGTCCAGAGGCTAATATATGTCGATTATCAATTAAAATGAGGAGGTGGGTTTGGGCAGTGGTGCTCGTGGGTTGTTGCCAGGTAGGGCTGCAGTTGCCAAGAACTGTAGGCTACAGGGTTGAGCGCTGGTTGACTCTACAGCCACTGACACACTGATGTGCAGGTGTCCCTTATTACTGAGTGGTCACAAAAGGTCTAGTAGCCAGCAAATATTTAATAGTCGTTGGTCTACGGCGCTTTCAACAAGAGCGTACAGTTCCGACTATGCAGCCCCGCCTGGCTACAACCCATGAGCCGCCACCGGGTTTGGGGCCTTCCCCAGTGAAAATTTTGATTTTGAGGTGCAAAATGGGGGCCATTTGAGAAATGTTCACATACATACTTTGAATATACAGCTGGTAACGGTAGGAATATTAATATTTTATTGCATAATATTTTTTTGACAGTCATCCTTAAATATTTTTATGGGGGGACGTGTCCCCCCATCCTCCCCTCTCCTTCGCGAGGAGCTCTCCTGCAGTTACTAAGGCAGAAATGCTCCACGAGAGATGCGTCGCGCCATCTTGACCACACGTGGCAAGGCTAAAAATAACGCTGCAAGATGGCCGCGTCACTTCACCCTCACTTCAAGGCGGGAGGTATCGCGTCTGCAAGTTGCCCTCACGTATCGTGCGACACCGCTTCGCCATCGTCTCTAGTGTTATTTTCAGACGATGATTCTTTCAGTGGGGCAAATCACTAAATAAAGATGTATATAAATATTTTAGACATACACTATTGCAGGAATAGCATGTGTCCAAAATACTTCGTTGATTAACGACATCGTCTCTAAGGCCTCCTACGCCGGTATATTTATTCTACAATCCCGTGTAAGTTCGCAATATTTGGACATTACTGAAAAAGATGTCTGGCAGCTGCATTGTGTTAAGGGTGTAGCCTATCTAAGAGCCATGGAATCGGCAAATATAGGAATTTACGTGTTAAATTATATTCGGCGGTGCTCAGTAATTGTCGATGATATCGCTTGCAGACAAAAAGTGTTTCCTGTGATGAGCAGAGAAGAATATTGCTACAGAAACAAAAGAGAAGGGAAAAAAATTTACAGGATGTTGTCGAGAGTATTTTATAATGGACATAATTAATCATTCATAGTTTTCATAGTATTTAAATGATAGCCTAAACAAGGTTTAGCAGCTTTGGCCTTACCGATAGATGAATAGCGAAGTCAGTTGTGGCATATATGGACGGCATTTGGCCGAATGGAACCAATCCACAGTTAACTGGAACTGAGATATTCAAGGTCAAAGTTTTTTGTGTTTATCTAAACCGAGAACAAACAATTTTTTCTGGGTTCTTATTTTCCGTTAATTACTGCGATTTAGTAGGCCTACTTCTTCTTTTTCTTAAATATACTTCGGACCTTCTCCTTCTACGTGCTGTGATTATCTTCAAATCGATTAATTTGTGGGTTGGTTCCTTTCTGCCTAATTGCGTCCATATGAGAATGCGACACGTACTAAGCAACATTGAATATGCGTATACTCTAACACGTATAATTGGGGCTATGACAGTTCTACGAGTACGTCAGTTGACAGAAATCTCTTCCTCTTCCCTGCTACGCTGGGGGTTGTGCGTGGCGGTGACGCATATAAAGCAGGTGGGCAGAGCTGTTATTGGTGGTGGTTAGGAGAAGCGAGGGGAAAAGTTCGGAGAAATGATGTGGTCGCAGAAGTGACTAAACTTTCTGGAAAACCTGGCTCTCTGCAGTTCTGTTTACAGATGCTTTTCTCAGAACATACATGTAAACATCAAGCATACTTATACAGCACAGACTAAAATGTTTAGGAAGTTATTATCCCAGACGCAGTATGGGACAGTTACCATACTTCCGTCTTGTAAATATGCAAACTTTTACAGTTGTTGCAATACAAGTCTGGTAACTTCAGTATGCATTTGACTGTAATATTATTAGGTTTAGGAGTGTTACCATGGATGTCTGGGAAACTATTCTACCATACCTACTTTCTTAGCGCTCCTATACGCACGTCTGGTAAATTTACAAACTATTTTTTAGAGTGCACACGAAAGGTGAACAACTTCAAGTTTAAACAGAATTGTGTGTTGTGAATAAACTGTAAAATAAACATTACTTCACACATGAATGGTATTAACTTTGAAAGAACTGTGCAATGGGAGTGTATGACTGGATTTATTTGCTTGGACATACTCCATTGTGAAACTAATGACTGTCAAAAGAAAACTAAAAAATAAAACAAGAAAACATAAATAATCAGAGTATGCTTTAGTTATCATGTTGTGTATGTATCCTGATGACTAAAGCATACTCTGCTTATTTATGTTTTCTTGTCTGATTTTTTAGTTTTCTTTTGACAATCATTTATTTCGCAATGGAGTTTGTCCAAGCAAATAAATCCAGTCATGAATGGTATTATTACGTAACGTAAATGGGGAACTTATAATTCCTTACATAAAAAGTAAAATTTCCGTTCTGCACAGAAAAATTCTCATTGATAAGTATACCCCGCTACACCGTCCCCCCATCGGCAAAGTGTAAACTTTTCGGAATAAACTTTCGCGGGCGCATGGGCAACAACTCGCCAAACTTCCATCGCAATTGTCTGAATGTTAGGCCTATAATTACAATCAAACTAACTATCCTGATTACAATACAATTTCAACTGACTCTCTACGACTATTCTAACCTTAATTACCGTATTATTACGTGCTAAAACGCCTGTCACACATACCTTCAGTGTCGATATTGACTTCGTCGTCACGAACTCAAAAGAAGACAAAAAACAAACATATTTATACAGCAGATGAATGATACTGATTACAGCTGATTTTGGCTGTATGTTTCTTGTTTGGTTTAGCTCATCTGGTTTCGTGGAACGACAGAGTACTGCTACTATAGTCTACGTTCACGATTCTACTAAAAATCACCCTCCCCATTATAAGAGTCATTCAAACCAATAAACTAATTTCTTTCACGAATATGAAATACTGGAACATTTTTCTGAAAAATTTTTAAGCTGTGATAAGTTCCCTCATTCGTGGAACAAACTAAACAATAAATTTGTATGATTAGTACTCGACGACAGAACTTTTCTGTATTGTTAACATAGTCTAGTCCTTAAGAAAATGTTTTAAATAATATTTAGCGCCCTGTTTTGTTGTAGGCCTACGAAATATTTTGTTATTTTGCAAAACCTGTTCTTTTATCTTAGTAAAATACTTTCTACTGTGGTAAACTGCACATAAATTAATGTTTATATTTAGGTATATTTTGAACCATTTCTTGCAAATTTTACAGTAATTATTCGTGGTAATCATAAAACTTTATAAACTGATTCCCAATTTACCTTGCAAAGTTTTATTAAAATTGTGACGTTTCACATAATTTTTTTAAATACTTGAAAAATTTATTTAGCTCTATACACAACTAATGTAGCCTATATACATTTGTTACAGCAGGGAATATTTATGAAACCTACGTAATAAATATTTTTGTTTACAAGCTTTTTGACTTTCATTTTACTGTTTATATTCCTTTTCTCGATCAATACATTTAAATTTAAAAAAATCTTTATTTAATGCATTTACATAAGTTTAACGTTTGAACAAGTCACAGTGCAGGGTTCTTCTTGATGTAAATTTTCATGGAATATAACGTTTAATCTAGATAGTTCTTTTTGCACAGTGCCAAACCAATACATGAGAGGATCTTACCCGTATCAAACCAAGTCAACATTTTGCACATTTTGAGTTAATTCGTGTAGCTATAGGTAGGATGAAAACTACGTTCTATTCGATGTTATGGTAGATCACGATCACAGTTCGTTTCCTGTTCGATAGTTGACATCAGTCAGTATTATCTGTGGGAGAATTATGTTCATGTAGCCTTTTAGAACTAATGTTATACAGCACTAAATATACAAACATTGTATGGCTAGTGAAGTGTAGTACAAGCAGCGAGTTTTCACGTGGAGAATATGTTCCACATTTATTGCCAGAATTATCTGGCAACATAATGAATAGGAAGAAACAGTAAAAATGTTATTAATGTAAATTATATATTATTACAAGTGCTTCGAATAGTTACACTTTACAAGTACATATTAACTCTAAGTAAAAAATAAAAAAATGCTAAAAATTACATTATTGGCACTTTGCATCTGGTTTGGAGGCTTATCTGTAGATACTAGAGTAAAGATGATGTATCGACAGCTGTAGACTCCGAGATAGGATTTTCTTCAAAATATAAATAATGTTTCCTATCTTTAAAGAAAATGTAAAACTTGCTTATCATAATTATTATTCAAAAGAAAATAATCATGAATGATTTTGAGCTTCGTACGACATGTACGCAGAATAACGTTGCAAAACATTTTTCACGAAATAAAATTTACTTTTCAGGCAGCCAAGAAATGTCGCTTGTGTCTTTAAATTGCAATATAGGTGTCAAACAAATAAAACTGAAATTCTGTAAGAGTGCTTGAAACACAGATAAATAGTTCTGCAAAACGTAGAGCAGTCTGGAACGAAATTCATAAGTGATAGGGAGACAAATTTAGGTAGTAGGTATTACAGGCTATTCATAAAAATTTTCCTCTTTTTAAGTGTTAAACGTTAGTCCCATATTATTACTAAAGAAATCTCTTTGTTTATAATTTAAGGATCAATGTATTTGTATTTATGTACCTATAACTCTGCAGGTCTACACTGACGGCAAAACAGATTTCCGAGACATTTTTAGCATTATTCTCTGAGATATCATGGAGTCACTCATAAATCTACACTCTAAAGCTGAATTACTGAATATTCACTGACACACGCCAATGGATGGAGCAGTTTCAACCTATTGAATCTGTGAGAAATCACTGTGTAATCGGTGACTATTCACTGATTCCGATAGAGTGTGCAAACATTTCACAAGTCAATTAGTGAATGTCCACAGATTTTACAGTAATTTTTCACTGATTTAATAAATGAATTCAGTTTTTTGAAAACAACTGAAAAAACAGTGAATATTCACAGATTAACTTGTGAGATGTTGGCACTCTTAAAGGAAATAAGTGAATATTGACAAATTAAACCGTGACTATATTCGCTTATTCAATTTGTTGAAACTGCTCCATCCATCATCGTGAATTAGTGAATATTCACTAATTCAGATTAAGAGTGTATTGCTTTGTGTTCTGAATCTTCAACAAAAATCGAGAAGTCAAAATAGCTCATCAGTCGCACTCGTGCTCTCAGACCCTGCTATGTGTGCTTCTGCCTGATGACGGGAACAGATTCCAGTTCCCGAAACTTCGTTCTGCTGTCTGGAAAACAACTGTGTTTTGTTTAGTCTCGTTTAAATTAGTGTTGTGTTTTTATTTTATTTTGTGTCTCATATATTTCTATATTTGTCACTTTTCCAAAGCAGGCCTCAAACCTGGGTTGTTCGCCTTGGTGGCATCTGGATTTTTTGGTTGTCTTAGTTTTACTTTGGACTTACGTTGTGTATGTATCCAGTTGACTAAAGTTTACTTTACTTATTTATGTTTTTCTATTCTCTTTAGTTTTTATGACCTGCATCTAAATCGCAGCGGAGTATGTCCAAAAACTAAATGCAGCTTTGCACTCCCGCTGCACAACTGTTTCAAAGATCATAGGCTCTTACAATTCTGAAACTGGTTACCAGCGTGAATATTGCAGTACAGTTAAGTGATTACATTATTTGTCTCTGGTATTCCTTTCTCATCAGCGATACACAGTTTTTGCTGATTGAATCCGAAAGTCGTAAGAAATGTCATATTTATGTTGTAAAGGACTGTAAGGAAACTATCGTTAGCACAAAAAGAGCACGCAGCTCAATGGTCTTTGATGTTAAATATTCAGACTTTCTTTCTACAAAGGCATAACAGAAAATCTAATCATTAATAAGAAGCAGAAAAATGTGGGAGCTCAAAATAACTGACTGCGTTCGGTGTCTACAAGTTCTGAGAGGTTGGCTTTTTTTCTTGCAGTTGAATGAAACTCTCAATAAATTTTAACCTACTGAGAATTTATTCTAAAAAAGCAGGCTCGTCAACGAAATCTCACTTTGTCATAATGTCAACCATGGACAAAAGAAATAGCAAGATCAGCGTGACCACAGAGTAGAATAAGATGAATCTCCATGTCATAAATTCCACAAGTATTTTATATAGTGATGAAATTATATATGTGATGCGGTGACATTTGGTCTGAAACGAAAATAAAGAACACAATTTGTGCATGTTTACATGAATTCTGCTATAATTCTGCTTAGGCCCTATGTAAAGTAGTTTTCTTCAGTTATGTTCCCAGGTAGATTGAACAAAGTGCCAGTTATCAGTGAAATAGATATTATCAATTAAAAAATTTGTTTTCCTTTCTGTGCTGCTAGACCTACAGCAAAACTAAACATCTTTGATAGTACATTACATTTAGATCTACTTTTTTAAGTGAAACCTTCTATTTGTAAATGATGGACTTGTACACTTGGGTTTCCAGCGCACTCAATTATATTGCAGTTAATGTTAGATGGACCAATCAAATAGCTTAATTTTTTAAATTGGTTTTTGCCTAATGTCTATACATTGGCTGCATACAACGGATTCTAGCCGAAAAGACATGTTTCTGTAACCATCTTGCACAGTCTTACATTATTGGCAAGTAAATTAAACAATGAATGCACATCTCTCACATCGCCACACCTCTGCAGACTCCAGAAGATATAAGCTCTCGACTCTGGAAGTAGAAATGCAGGAAAGGAAAGGTGGAGAGTGCGAGGCTTGTAAACATGGTCCAGTTGCAACTGGTAACACTGCCCTGGTTAGACCTATCTAGTTTGTCCTAGACAGAATACATAGCTTTAGAAAATTTATAGGTTACCAGTCTATGAATGTGGAAAACCTTGTAATAAGACCAAAATACAATACTGTAGATCTTGAATCTGAATAATTCTAAACAGGATCAACACAGTTTTTTTTCTGAAGATTTAGCAAGTAACACTTTCGCCTCTGCAGGCTGAACGTCCACATCGGTTGTCCTTGAAATGTCTAATCTTATGCTCCCTGGTCATACACGTCACACCATGCTGTTGGTGTTGATCCTAAGGTCCTGCCAAACGAATTCGGCATTGCTGAATAAGCTGTAACTCAATTGGTTGGTATATTCTGTGGTGAATTCTTTATTCTGTCGTCCATGATACAGTTAACAAAAAATGCGGAGCTCTTTTTCTGTCTCTATTTCTCTCTCTGAAATACATTTCTAAGGGCGCAGTCTACCGCAATTTTCATCATCATTCTTTTATTTTTTATTTGTACCAGATATTTTTTTCTTATTTTAGACATAAAATGTGACTAAATTTGGCTCATATGTATTTTTTTTATCTCTCATAGTTTTCGCGTAATGGCTTGTTAAAGTCATATTTTGCACATTTCCGTTTTAAGGGCTACACTAAAACCAACTGATAAACCAAACTCAAAAAAATGACAGCGGATAAAGACATTACAGGCTACAATGACAAGCTCATGAAATTAAAGAATAAAAATTATTTGAAATTTTAAAAAATGCTGAAACTGAAAATAAAAATTAAAAAACTCAATTATTTTTTTAAAAATACAAACAAATTTTATTTTTTTAATTTTATGGATATGTCATTGTAGCTTGCAATGTCTTTATCCACTGTGATTTTTTTTAGTTTGGTATATCAGTTGGTTTTAGTGTAGTCGTTAAAACGGAAACATGCAAAATATGACTTTCACAAGCCATTACGCGAAAACTATGAGAGATAAATAAATTTCATTAGAGCCAAATTTGGTCACATTTTGTGTCTAAAATTAGAAAAAAAATATCTGGTACAAATAAAAAATAAAATAATGATGATGAAAATTCCGGTAGACCGCGCCCTAAGATTCCACTATATTGTATATATACACTTTATGTACGAGTTCTAGGTTTCAGGTCGTAATATTAGTTTTACAGCATAAATTAAAAATGTGTTCAGGTTGAACCAATTTCCTGTATATGTTCTTTAACATTATTGCGCTTAATTTGCACTACTACTTGTAAAATACAATTCGTAAACAGTAAGAGAAAAAAATTAGTTAACGACTTTTTGTCACACTGTTTACACATTGCATTTAACGTGTAAAGCAAATTTAGTGCAAAAATTACAACGTACGTATAGGTACATTAAAATGGTTACACCTTGTTGCAATATTGCCAGGCTAAACTTGTAACAACCTGAACACATTTTTTATTTATACCATAAAATAAATATAACGGCTTAAAAACCAATAATTTGTACCTCACGAGTATAATGGAACCTTAAGAAGTTACCCATGTATAATTATGAACAATGGTGCTACGCGAGTAGTAAGTGTCCTAGTTGGTCATTGGTTGTTTACAAGTTCACTGTATCACTTGTGCAATGACTCACATTCCAATATCCGTGCATTCATTGAGTTCTGAAAGTATTTAAACTCGTTTTATGGAACTAGTTATAGAAATAATACATAATTAGATTGTTTGGGCACATACTTACGCACTATATTATTGTATTCGCAAGCTGTTAAAATAGCACATATGTAAATGATTGCTATTGTAAGTACAGTTACCATGATGCACAGCACATATTTCACATAATGTTAGACGCGCTGCAATATGGACGTTCTTTGCTTCCCCTCACTGTTAACACATTTGTAGTGCAACTGCCATGAATTATGCATGTTGTTACTTGGTCGGGGCTCTCAAAACTAATAGCGTCTTGTAATAGGTTTCGACTTATGTGCCTTGGCTTTCATCCTTGTGCTCAATTTCAACTGCACGTGGGAATCATGACGGACGATTCTGTTGGTCGGTGGGTTTTCTCAGCGTTCTCCCGTTTCCCCAGCCACTTCATTTCGGCACTGTTCCATACCCATCATGTCACCCTTCACTAGCGCTGAAGATCTAGATATTCAACGCTGACCAAAATCTCTCACACACCCAACTTCAAGTGTTTACACGATTGACCTTCGTGCTTATTTGGTGTCATCCTACCATACTCGTGTTGTCATCCTTTACTATGCCAACTTTCCCTGTTTAGTTTCGGCCATAGAGAAGAGTCTGTTTCAATCAGGGTAGGCCTATGTTCGAACTATGAGGACACTAGAGACATGCAAAATTCACGTTATCATTTTGTAGCAGACTAAAGTTCACTTTCCTATACGTATAAAATAGCATAATCTGCAATTCAATTGGCCACGAACTTTTATGTGTTGTCATTTACGTGTGTTACGTCTTTACAGAGATTGGCCTCTCTACCGTGCAAGCATTCTCCGTGGCAAGTCAACGACAATATCGGCCAGCGGGAGACGTAAAACGAGCCTATAATCGCTTGGAGTCTAGTCAGCTGTCAGAAAATTACGCGAATGTTGCATGTCTCTAGCTATCATTAAGGTCAGGAAAATTTCGCAAATTCAATGACTTGCATGTTAGAATCAACTATCCTATGCATCCACAGTGATACCTGTCCCAACTGCGTCTTAACCCTTCGAGGGCGGCCGACGTGACTACAAGCACATCCGAAACATGATGAAATATACAAGATTTTTGTAAATGTTACAAATTATTTTCGTAGTGTTACAAAAAACTTTTTTGGAAACTGGTTCCCAAAAAAACCTTTTTGTAGAAGTACAAAATAGTTTTTACTTTGTACACAAACCCTGAACATTTGTCCACTAGTTGCTACTCAGTGGAACAACAGACAACGAACCATTAGACGGGGCTCGAGTATGCATAGGAAAATGGATTCTAGCATGCTGGTCATTGAATTCGCCAAAATTTCCTGTCCCTAGCTATCGCTTGTGTTTTTCTCTTCATGCATTGCTTTACGCTCACTTGTGTCTTCGTCTAGATGCTGATTTCCAGACTACACCTTGCAGCAAAATAGGACAGGTAGCATGAATGTGTCTCACTGCGTGTCAGTTATTGCAAGATTGCTGTCTTCAGTTTTGTAAAGCTACGTCCATGCGTCCTTAAACTCTTAGTGCTGGTATTTTCAGTTACACTGATTTCGAGTCTTGTTTCAACGTCTTCCGTGCACATCGGCAGCTCTGCTTCGTTGTTACTGGCAGCGTGTCTTTGTACAGGCATGCCTCTCATTTGATTGCAACAATAAGAATAAAGCAATTGTGACGTCATACGACTGTGATTTGCCAGTAGAACACCAATATAAGTGAAAGTTATACTCTAAAAAATAGTTTGTAAATTTGACACATGTTAGTATAGAAGCGCTAAGAAAGTAGGTATGGTAGAATTGTTTCCCAGACAGCAATGGTAGCATTCATAAACTTTTTTTATAAAACAGTCAAATGTATATGGCTACTGAAGTTTCTAGACTTGTATTGTAACAGTTTCAAAATTGTGCATATTTTCACAGCGGAAGTATGGTAACTGCCCAATACTGCGTTTAGGTTAATTACTTCCTAATCATTTTAGGAAGCTTTTTTACACTGACCTTGAAGAAGAGGTGCAGTGAGCACATAAGGCATTGAAGCAAATTGGTGCAAAAACCTTTTCGCCATAAAATGGTGGCTCTACCGATATACAAATGTGTTTAAATAGGCATAGTACAGTTGTTTTCCATACACGAACGGTAGCGATCCTAGACATTTTAAGGAATCAGTCAAATGTACACAAATTTAACAAGAATTGCATAATAACACCGGTATAGACTACATTTACTTTATTTGCAACCTTAGGTAAAGTTAGTGTCCCATATTATGACCGTGGGTTATAACTTCCCAAACTGCTTAGGAAGATATTTTATAGTGAATGCCTGCCCACTCACAGCTTATTTTGAGAACTTAGATAATGTAATCTTTCTCGACTTCCTCCAGTAGATTTATGACGTAAGTACACTTTTAGACTATCAGTTCAAATGATCACGTGAAAACTGATAAAAACATCCATGAAATGGTGGATCCGCGATGACAAAGAACGTAGTCTAATGATGTGGTTGAAATGCAGCATCGATGTCAGCTATACAAATATACATTGCTGCAGCAGTCCATCTGGACAGCAACGCAGTGCTTCATCAAGCCCAGGTATAGGCCTAAGGTTTCCTGATGCACTGCGCCCAAAATGTTCGATCAGAGGCCTACACGGGCATTTGGATAGTCATAACGTAGGCCTATATGAGGTTAAATGCCAATTTTAGTAATAGGCCTAATAATTATTATTGCAATAAAGTTTAATTTCTTCTGTAACCGCATATTCTTGTGGTACAAAAGGTTATTACATAAACATTAAGAGAAACAGTTAAATTTTACTGTTAGTTGTCATCACAATGTCTTGCAAGTTTAAATATTTTATCATTAAACGTAATTCGTTATATAAAAATAAATGTGTGTTTTTGAACGTTTAAATAATTAGGATTGCTTGAAAGATGTATAGGTAGGCCTACTAATCAAGGAACAGTTAGGCATATATAATATTCTTCGCAAATTGATCATACTCTTTCGAAGATAAAGTACGTATATTTGCTGCCCGAAATATCCACCATTTTGTGCTTTGATGATCTAAGTTGAACAATATTTCTTGGTCATTTACTAGTTAGTTGAGTAAAATTTTAGTTGCAATGTCAAACATTATCTTGGTAAAACACTATAAGAAATGCCATTAATTAAATTTTAATGAAAATTGACTTTAATGATTCTTTATGTTTTGTATCACACAGTTAATGAGATACAGAATTATTCTGCAACGTCTAGGATTCCAACTTAAGAGGGCAGGGTTAGAGATGACGGTTTATCGCGGGAAAACTTGCCTGCTTGCTGGGTTTCTACGTACGTTCAGTTTACCAGAAGTTGACTGGCTTTAGCTTGTACGTGGAGCTGTTACCCTATATGACTGGGCCAATCATAGCGCTGTTGTAATATTTGATGCCTGATATTGGTCTGCAGAAAGCTACGCTGTCACGTATCAACCGTAAATGTTGCAAGATTCAATTATTATTGTCAAGCAGTTTACCAAGAATATATTCTGTGCTTTGTAGAAGAAAAAATTTTGATAATACAATTTGAGTAAATGCTATGGCTCAAAAACTGAAATATAGTAAAATTGTGTAACACTCCCTATTAAATAAATTAGCACAACTCAGGAGTAGAAAATGTTAATAAAACGTTAAAGTAAGGTTGCCTACTATTTTCGAGGCCATAATGTTAGTTTGCCAGTTGTAAGCAGGTAAGCGTTGTATGAGTAATTTACGCTCATCTAGATGTTTGCAGGCTTTCGCGGCCGTTGTTGATATTACTATTTTCGCTTCCGATGCATATCCGCGACGTTAATACGCTTGATCACTACGACGCAGCTGAACCTCGGAAGTCAAGATGTGAATACCCTCATCAGGTTTCCTCTATCGCACACATTTGTAGGCCTACATTCAGTGTTTCTCCGTCACTCCAAGCTCTGTCACTCGTTTTTGAAACTTACAGTCCCGGCAACTGTAAAATTTGCCTAATTTCGTTAAGACAACCCAATATCATCGTGTTCGCAATAAAATTATATGAATTTTATATATAGGTTGTTCATGAAAGTATGTTACAAATTTTGCGAGATGATAACGTGTAAAAATGAGGTAAAACACCATAAAAAATAACTGTGAATCTAAAAAAAAATTTCTAGGTACTTGATTTAAAATGTTTTTGACGAGTTTACGAAAATATTGAATATTATGCAGAAAATGTTTGCAAATATATAAATATGTCTGTATATTTACAAAATTTGTGTATACCTACACTCACAATTAATCTTCGTTAATTTGCAAAAAATTTCTTGTACATTTTACAACAATTGATTGAAGTGACACAAAAGAAATTCGGCAATCAGTGTTACGAGAATTTTTTTATAGAAGTACAATCTCTTTTGTAAAACACGACCGGCCTTAAAATTATTGTTTTGTGTCACATGGAACAAACTGCCCATAAAAAATGTATCACTTTAGTCCCCTCAGGTATATTTGGAATATTTAGACCACTTTAATGTTCTGCGACATTATCGTTGTAGTATCTGGGCTTATAAATATTATGGCATTGATTTACAAGCTTTGTCTTGTAAAAGTACAATTTTTTACTGTAAACTATAATACACATTTTTGGTTAGCGCAAATCTTATGAGAAAAATTAGCGATTGGTAATTTATACTGTTAGCCAACAGTTATAACCAAAAGAAAGGAGAAATAAGTAACGCCATTTCGGGTATGTGTCAATAATAATCAGATCCCTGCACAAAGAATAAATGGTTTAGAAAATCACCTTCAGTAAAGATTGGGGTTGTTCAAACCTCCTTTGTATCGCGTGTTGCCTATATTTGAGGCCCAAATTTTCTACGTACATTTTCTGTAAAACGATTCACTTGAGGATGTTCCGTCAAAGTAACATATTTGTTCGTTGGGACCTCCTGCTGAAAACTGTCCTTTAAAAGCCTAAGAATACAATGTTAAAATATTATAGCCCAAAAATAAAACATGCTTGACCAGCCCTACTAGGTATATGTAGGTACTGAAGGTGAAATATATTCAAAACCATTATTTTTACATAATGTAGATATTTTTTTATTGCCAGACACCATCCGGACAGTCTTTATTTATATGTCCTTACTTATGGCCGTTTTAATAGATGTTGACATTCAATGTAAATTTTCAATCGCGAATTTCCTCCCTTAAGATTTGCGCCAGCCAAAAACTCATTCGCCTAATTTTTTAACAAGAGGACACCTCGCTAATTATGTAACATAATTTATTGCACGTCCGGTATGCCTATAAAAAAACTAGGTGAGAGTAAATTACTCAGACCTGTTTACATTTGGCAACCTTTCATTATTGTCTGGAAAAAGTTAGACAACCTTACTTTGTTTTTGTTTTTTGTATTTTCTCTTTTGATTTGTGCTAAATATTTTTTAGAAACTGTATTTCAGCAACTTTCGAAAAATGTAATTAGTTACTTTTTAATTCAAAATAGCTGTGCAGTGATTTGGGGCGGAACCCTAGCACGTTTTGTTTACATTACATTGTATAGTATACTGTACGTTTATTAGGAAACTCTATGACGGAAGGTCGATTTACGTCGAGATGTGGTGGTGACAGGAATGGTGGCTCGTGGATTGTTGCCAGATAGGGCTGCAGTTGCCAAGAGCTGTACAGGGTTGTGCGCTGGTTGACTCTACAGCCACTGACATGCTGATGTGCAGGTGTCCCTCCCTTACTACTGAGTGGTCACAAAAGATCTAGTAGCCGACAAATATCACATGATCATTGGTCTACGGCGCGTTCATCAAGAGTGTACAGTTCCGACTATCTGTAGCCCCACCTGACAACAACCCACGAGCCACCACTGACTAACAGAAAGGCTCGTGTAATACAAAGCTAAAGCATATCAGAGGTAGCCAGTTCCATTATTGAGAGCAGGGAAATAGTACGTCAAATGAGTGTGATATTTTAATTGTACTTCATAATCCCTCTCTTAAATGTGTTTCTTGTTCTTTCGTAGATACATTGTGTTTACTTGGTATAGTTTCAAGAATAAACACATTTTTTCTAACCCACTGCAGCGCAGTTCAACACCCTGGTATACGGAGCTCTAACGTTCTAAAAACGAAATTGTCGTAAAAATGAAACAATAAAAACTTGCCCGAAATTATAGATGTTCTTATCTAATTACATCCCGTAGTAATTTTCTAGTAGAACTCCATTAGGACCATGTTACATTATTTCTTAAAGGGAGACAAACA
Organism: Medauroidea extradentata; assembly: GCA_003012365.1. Classification (NCBI taxonomy): domain Eukaryota; kingdom Metazoa; phylum Arthropoda; class Insecta; order Phasmatodea; family Phasmatidae; genus Medauroidea; species Medauroidea extradentata. Next base: position 54,163 of record PNEQ01025816.1, read on the forward strand.
ATTCCTCCTCTGTGAATGGGAAAATACTGAATGAATGTAATTTCCTATCATAAACCAGTTTTAGGGACGAAATGAAAGAATAGCTGGAGTTACATTCATCCGTCGCACGTGTCAGTCGCCCGTCCGTCCGGCCAGTCACGTGATCTTCAACCAATCGGAACATCAGATATTTAAATTTGTCCGTCCGTTGAAAACTTCGCAAACTATTGCTTTGTACGGATAACGGATGAATACGCAACAGTCTAAAGATGGCGACGATCCATTTAACGGTTTTATTTTAGTGAGAAGGTTGTAATATTTGACTCATTTTATTAATTTTTCTGTTGGGAAGATGAGCAATTTCATCTTTAAAATATAATGGAGACAATTTGGCGTTCGGAAGAAGTAAGTACTAACCTAAATAATTTTTCATAATGCTTACTCCAATTAAAACAGTATTTGCTGTGAAAAATAGTGGTTGCAATTATTAGCAGTTATAGATTAATGAAAAATATGCAAAATAAATACATTTTAAGGGAAATGTATGGGTTTTAGGTTATTGGGATTAGTAATACTCCTACCTAGTTAACTTCTTCCTTTTACTGAAATGTATGTATCCCGCAGAGGTTTTCTGTTTGAACACCTGCATTTAAATTAAATGACTAACGACCAACGGATGACGAATCGTTGTGTAATTCTAGAACAGCGGATGCAAAGACGCTTGGCGGACGCGACGGAATAATGGTGATTGTAACTCTATCCTAACCTTATAAACAGGAAAACGATAAAACAGTGTTCTATTGTATATAGGCTACGGATGTTGTATAATGGGGGCTGGAGCGCCACGGACAACGGATGTTATGGCTCCCGCCCGACGCCTGCCCATGTATGTCGATCACAAAACCGTCGCGATATTCTATACCGACGTGACGCATGGCCAGCGGACCCCCACGCCGAACCTTATTTGGCGACGTTCGCTGTAGGGAGCAGAAATAATTTTTTCCTCTTGTTTGCGTCGCCATCGTGACGTGGAAAGGCAACCTGCAGTAAAAAGAACATTCCAGTGGTAATTTTGTCGGACGGGAGCGAGGTAGTAAATCTATTATAAAACCCCACGTGCAACGAAACCCCTTCCCCCTCCTACCTTCGAGCGTGACGAAACTTCATAACCGCTTCGACATTAAAAATCCTGTTCTTGGAATGGAGTCGGCAACAGAGGGGAGGGTACATCCCCCCTCCTTTCCCCGCCTGAACCCCTCCAAGCTTCTTTCACCCGCCATTCCACTCCCCCTACATTCTTTCCCCCTCCCCTCCCTTTTTTGAAACGTTCTTCTCCCCTCTTCGTAACGAATCCTTCCCTTCCCACTTTCCGCTAGAGGCCACGCAGCGGGAATAAGAGGCGCTTGCGAAAACATTACTCGCTCTACTCGACAGAGTTGAAGTTACTCTAAAACCTGATAAAAACTTCGTGCCAGTACAGTCTACATCCGTCCGGAATCTCTAAACTTTCAACCCTATCTCTTCGCCGTATCTACTCAGGTCTATCCTGTTCGCGAGCAGGTTAGATAGACGCCAGCAGACGAAAAACCGAAAGAGCGCGTAAAATGTGAACATACACAGACTCTCGCGGTGTACGCAAAATAAAACCTGTGTTCGGTGGTTAACTCTGGCATGATAGTACGGCATACATTACTGGTACGGATTTATAACGCCCTATCCTGTAGGCTACTTATATTGTACCACTACAAAATACTAAACGTTGTTCTGCCGAACATTGTCTAAGGCGACTGAAATATAGGCCTACCGCTTCTGCAGATTTCGACGCACTTTTTAAAATAGGTCTCCAACATGGAACACTTGGAATTTTCGTACGTTATGAAAGAAAACCCGTTAGGAGCGCCACCTACCAGCGCTTAAAATGCGTTGCAGTATGTTCGTAAACACGTTTTTACAAAACTGTGTAACAGGCCTCCTTGCCATTAATATCTATTAAACATAATTTTCATTGTAAATAACGCAAAATATGATAGAATTGTCGTACAGAGTCAGTTGACATTTCATTGTAGGCCTACCTCAGATTTATGTGTATAATCTTGTTCAATCGTAATAATTTGTTATTTATTAGTTTGCGGGACTCTTGTCGCGGGCACCACGAGAGGTGGTTGTGCCCTAGCGCGGGTATTCGTGTCGTCCGCGGATTATTTGTGGAGACTCTAGTTGTGGCCGTCACGAGAGGTGGACGGGCCCTAGATTCGCGAGATTCCGCCTTTAAGATTTGAAGTGTTTTTGGACGTCACCAAGGTTGCACGCTCGTGGGACTGACTATAGCTAAATACAAAGTTCCGAAGTATTCAGAAAAGAAAGAAATTCATGCTTATTATTTCGCTACTATTAGCACATACTGGAACAGTGTCAAAATTAATGCCTATCTATACTCTGCAAATAACCGAGGGAGGTTACAACTGCTCCACGTGTGCCCATTGTAGGCCTACTGAAAGAAAATACGCTTACAACGATGACGGAAAGGTCAATTAAAAAAATTAATTAGCTACTTCTGAGCCCCTTACAATGGCTAGAAACAAATGTTTCTGTTATTACCGAAAAAAAAACTACTCACGGGATTCGTGTGAAACTACTCTAGAAACATACAATGGACGTTGCTTTAAAACTTTCAACCAATAAAAATATAGTGTCAGCACTGAAAGTGTCAGTTGGGCGAATGTTCTACGATACCACTGAACGCCGTTTCAGTGGTCTGGTTCTAGAGGCGATACCACGCTAGATGAGCCGGTTAATATCGCCCTTAGTGCCGTGCCTCACACAAACACTTCGCCAGTTGGCGGGTGCTTTAAGCGTGTTCAAGTGCTGTAAAATAATAGTTTTATATTTTAATGAAATATTGTCAGTTTTGTAGACGATACTTGTGAGTACATTTTACGTTTAGTTTTCTCATAATGGTGCGTCAAAGTCAAAATTTGCTTGTTACGCTGCCGTGCAAGTAGCGAAAACTAGGCTAATTGATCTTCTTAAATAAAATAATTCACTGTAAACAAACATCCCATGAGATTTGCAATAAAACATTTTAAAACGCACAACGTAATATTTTCATTTTTTTTATATCGCAAAAGTACAGGAAAAATTGCAAATTGAAATTTTTTTTAAAAATATAAAATAGTTCATGGGATATTTTCTAAATGCTTTATTACGTAGCTCATGGTATGTTATTTTACCGTGAATTATTTCACTTACGTAAGTCAATTAGTTTTTTAACTGTTTGCATGGCAGCAGAACATGCACATTTTGACTTTGATGCGTCGTTGTGAGAAAACTATATGAACCAGTGGCGGCTCGTGGGTTGTTGCCAGGTGGGGCTGCAGATAGTCGGAACTGTACACTCTTGATGAATGCACCGTACACCAACGACCATGGAATATTTGCCGGCTACTAGATCGTTTGTGACCACTCAGTAGTAAGGGCCACCTGCACATCAGCGTGTCAGTGGCTGTAGAGTCAACCAGCGAACAACCCTGTACAAGTCTTGACAACTGTAGCCCTACCTGGCAACAACCCACGAGGCGCCACTGATGAGAACTAAAATTGTTTTGTAAGAGGAAACTGCACTCACAAGTATCTTCTATTAAACTGTCAATATTTAATATAAATATAAGATTATACTTTAATTGCACTTGGACACCCTTAAGGAGCCTCCCTAGATAGACTGAGCTTGTGTGTGTGAGGCAGGAGCGGTAAGGTTGCCGCTGACCGGCATACATAATACATTATCGCCTCTCCGCGCAAGCCACTCAGCTGGCGTGCAGTGCTTTACTATTAGGTATCCTTTTTCTTATGGGACTTTAAGTAGTGATAACATTATTTTATTTATGACCAGCATAGTTCAAAGTCTAACGCTAGTTTCTATGTCTTAGTTGTGATTTTCGAAACCAGTTGTAAATTTTACAGATACGGTAGTCTGAAAAACCCATTTCTGGCCATTTTGAGGTACCCGAAATAGATGTTTCAAATAAACGCGCCGAATTTGTGAAACTATAGCGACATAGTTTGAAGTATGTCTTCTATTCTTAGATATACAAATACAACGCGCGTTAAGTAGTTTCGTAAAAAAAAGAATAGTCGCAACTCGTTGCAACGCATTTCAAACTTGTATAGGGAGGCACCTTAAATATTCAACGATGCAGAGTAAATCTGATCACGTGACCAATGTTACTGAGTAGATTATACCGACTATATTTTTGCAAGCGGTTAACGTAGTCAAGAGAGTTCACGCGATGTTGTTGATATGCAGCTTGCAAATTTCTTTTTGTGTGATACCTTCTAGCCAAACATTTGACCAGAGTGGTCCTACTGCTACACGCACAAATGGCTGATAATTTTACATGTTTGTACGTGTAGCCTAATTATAGAATATAATGACAGTAAGTGTAATTTTATACAAAAATTCTTTCTGATCCAAAAATTTATACAGATCTTAGATGTTTGAAGCCGGTTTCTGCACTCGAGTCCAATTAGTCGACTGGACTGGATTACTTCATTCCACACCACTTTTAGTCCAGTAAGATCGTGTTTTAAGGCCATGCGAGAGCAGATTCTGTTTGGCAGTTTTGTTTAAAATCCTTTTCTCCACCTTGACTGATTTTTTCAAGGCAGTATTGGTTTAGTTAATTCTGCTATTGACGAAATTCTGGAGAACTGACTATTTAGTCGTAACCACATAATTTCTTGTTTTGAAATATATAGCTACTATTTTAAACAAAACTCGGAAGCATATTTTTGATATCTGTTCTCGTTTAAGTTTTAAAAAATAACTATCTCAATGTAAGTAGATACATGAGAACATGGCCTAAAGTAAAATTTTAATCAAATCTTCAGTCCACTCCTAGTTCAATCCGAATTACTCTAAACACAGTAATAGTGCATCGTGCATTCGTCGTGGTTTTCATATAACACCCACATAAGTGTTACAAATGAGAGTGTGAGAATACCATTGTCAAATAATCTTAAGTTATTGGTATTACGTATTTTTTTTTTTCATTTTACTGTTAACATTTATTTGTTTGGAATTTGATTTCGTAAACAACGAAGTAATCACTTTAAATTTTTTATCTTAGTAGTGAATATTAAGCTCATAACAAGAACATACGGAACTGCAATAATGTGTGTGATTTTGTCCTATGTTTGTTAGTGATGATTGTGTGCTTCTACTCATAAAGGATTTTCACTTGGTTTTCAGAGATGTTTTAGATGCAAAAAAAAATATTCTTTTATGTTTTTATAACTTTTAGCATGTCACCCGTAACATCTAATTTCCGTTCATAATATTTCATTTCTGTTAGTAGCATACTTTGGTTTTCGTTTGTTGTATGGTGCAGTAATGTGTAAATTGTTATTGTAAGATGTCGGTTTGGAAATATATTATGCATGCTCAAATTTCTACTTATGAGGATAACATAGTCACTAGTAATGTCTGCAAAACAAACACTACTTCGTAAAAATATAAAACTGTGAGTTTTCCTACTATGATCGGCCTTTATTAATGGAAAACATGTTGTCTTGGCTCGGCGAACACGAAAGTGGACTGTATACAAAACATAATGCAAAACGACGAGCACAAGCACTGCGCGACTCACCACGATTACTCCATTGTAGCGACTGCCTCTCCAAGACGGCGCCCAAGATAGTGCCACTACAACCCAGGGGCAAGAGGCGGCAAATTCAAACTTCAGGCAATCAACATGGCCTGAACATCCTCCCCAACTTGAAGTGTCCACAGTTCAATACAAGATACAAGTTCAAATATCCCCCACTCCGCTTCTAATTACACCATGTACGTGCTTCAGTCTCTGCCCACCATAAGACTACTGACTTGGAAGAGGGCACAGCTTCACCACAGGCCGGGTGACTGTGCCACAAGATGTACGCACTTCTGCCACACGCACCACACCATCCTTGCCAGGAAACACCTTAGTTCTAGCCAAGTGCTAGCGTAGAGGAGGCGGTTAGGATACTTGATCAAAACTAACTGACCTTCTGTCACATTCTTGTCCCCACTGATCCATTTATCCTTCTGCTGAAGGTGATGTAAATATTCTTAATGGCACCGCTCCCAAAATGATTGATGGATTTGCTGCACTAACCACCATCGCTGTAATCGATTGGTGGGAGTGTAGGAAACATCCAGGTCGGGAAGTATTTGAGAAGGATCGAATGTAAGGAAATGGTTTGGAGTAAGAGCTGACAGATCATTAGGATCAGTTGATAAAGGACACAAGAGTCGTGAGTTCAAGGAGGCCTCAATTTGGGTCAACACTGTAGACAGTTCTTCAAAAGTGAGGAGTTGAAGGACAATTGTCTAGAATTACAGTGATTTGACACTTTTTACTCCAGCCTCCCATCAAACCACCAAAATGGGATGCCGCTGGGAGGTTGAAACGCCACGTTACCTTATCAACCGCTAGACTTTCTACCACTGTCTTGTTAGTGTGTGCATGCCTAAGAAACTCATGTTCCATCAATTTTCGATTTGCTACTACAAAGTTGGTGCCACAATCACTGTATAGTTGAGCACAATATCATCTTCTGGCAATAAAGTGTCGAAATGATGCGACGAAGGCTTCTGTGAATATAGGTTCGATACAAGTTATAAATGTATGGCCTTGGTGGTAAAACACACGAATAAGCAAATGTACGAGGACAGTACACGGGGCTTCCTCACTCTAGCCATGGTGATTGAAAGAGGACCAGCATAGTCCACACCAGTATGCAGGAAGGGTTTGGCCTGCAATACTCTTCCCGATGGCAGACTTGCCATAGGAGGGGATACACTCTTGGGCCGAGCTCTAAAGCACCTTCCGCACATTTTCAGTCGACGGCGAATCAAATTTCTCCCACCGATTAACCAAAATTCCTGTTGTAGGAGAGATTGAACAGTGTTAGCCCCGGGGTGCAGAAAATATTTATGGAGCTGGTCTATTAGAAGAACAGCTAACTGACAATTCTTCGGCAGTAATATAGGATGTTTTGCTCCCATGGCAGGTCTGAATGCTGTAGTATACCACCCACCCTCAGGATACCATTGCCATCTATAAAGCAGTATCTAAAATCGCTATTACTAAGTAGTATTGATCATGAAACTCGTCAAGCCTTTTGGTATGTTTGGCTTGATTAAAGTCTGCCTTTCCCTTTGGTTTACATATAAGTTCGAATGATAAGTGATCATCCTCAAAACTTGTCTTAAGTTCAGGTAGATCTCGACACGTTGAGATAAACAATCTGAGCTGTGAGCTGTCATTGTTGACCTTGTCAGAAAGGTCCACTGCACGTTTCAACCTATTTTCCGCACGCTCCAGGCAGCCAGCCAAAACCTCAATCTTATCCGACATAGCCTGTACGAACGTACAAACGTATGAACGCAATTTAGCAGTTAGCAATCAAGTAGCTGCGTCCAGTCGTACGATGCACGCACACAAACATGTAAACAATCATCTGTTCGGTATACGATCGATAGTTGATATTACTATCACAACGATCGGTATACTTTATCGACTCGATTCGTATTCACGGCGCTCGACGACATGGCTCCATAAACAACACAACAAAGAAACAAATGTTCATAAACACAACTAGGATATCGAAGTACGACTAAACATGTGACGACACGAAGTATTTTTGCTCTTAGGAGTTCTTTTCACACCTCCTTGGCTGGCATAACCGTACGAACAATCCTCGCCAGTCATACACGACGCGAATGAAACAAGCCACGCCACGCATAAACCACCGCCAACCACGAACACTGGCGCGATCCGGCCCGGGGGACCAAATTGTCTGGGCTCAGCGAACACAAAAGTGAACTGTTTACAAAAACTTAACGCAAAATGACGAGCACAAGCACCGCGCGATTCACCACGATTATTCCATTGTAGCGACTGCCTCTCCAAGACGGCACCCAAGATAGCGCCACTGCAACCCAAGGGCAAGAGGCGGCAAATTCAAACTTCAGGGAATCAACATGGTCTGAACACATATAGTGTGTAACCTTGCCCTACATAAGGTGGAAAATTAAGGAAAAAATATAACTTTTTCCGAAAGGGGTGAAGTAAAGTTATAAACACTCAAAACTACACCACAGCCTGTGTCATTTATGATGGTGCTTCGGACTAGTAAATTGTGCAAATAGATGTTTAAAGAAAGGACGGTGTGAATAGTGGGTTGGTTGGACACGCATATTTGAATTTTCAGCTCCTTAGAATGCTGGGAGTGGTAGCATTGTTTGTGTGAGTTGGCTGCCATGTCACTGTCACTACTTCGGTTGGCATCCTTGCTCCAGCCAACAAAGAAGGAAGTCACAAAACCAACATGACAGTGAGTGGTTGTGCAAATGGATCCATTCATTATAGATCGTTGTATATTTTACACCCGTATCGCATACAGTCGAATCTTTAAGTCATGTAACTGAAGGACTGGTGTCTTAGTTTATAAACAATGTTTTTAAATGAGGCTTATCAAAGGAAACATATGTACGTATAACTGGAATAATATGACAGTTTTCAAATTATATTATGCACAATGTATATTTTGCCATTTGCATTGTGATGCTCACATAGCTTTTGATGCAGTTTTAAATTCGTCAGACCTTAGTGAGCATCACCTTGCACTTGGCCTTACGCATTCAGTCAAAATTAAAAGTTTATATTTTAAAATGTATAAAAGATACACAATTATCTTAGATTATCCGAGAGTAAGTATCCTAGAATTATTGGTTTGTTCTGCACAAGAATGATTTTTGTTTAATATTTCAGAAGAAATTCCAGCACTGACAAAATTAACAAGACCTAAAACACTTTGTTCTCATGGATGATGCTACTTGATATAGGCCTACTGGGTTCGTTAACCAATCATAGGTTGGTCTACTCCTGGGCTACTATTTGTATTAGGCTAGTAAGTATTCAGCGGCTGCTCTCTTACTCCTCTTTTATTGTTGTTGGATCTCAAATACCATAGCTAACATCTTGCATCAATTAATATTGCAAATTTCTTATGCAATTTAAGGTATTTTCGACTGTGTTAATATATTACACTAGTCGATGGTTGAGATGAGAAATTTCACTTATGGTTAAAATTGTCCTAGAAACATCAATCAAGTGTGGTTTAGTTCGGTATTTGTAAAGAAAACTGTTTTATGTATAGGAAATAGCCAAAGTAAATGATGACTCTGGCTCATCTGTTCTGAAAACATACATAATCGTGTAACGCAAGAGAATATTTATTTATTTGACCTTCCGCCATTAAAATTAAGCCTAGTAACTTTAACCTCGAACACAGCCTGCTACCATCCAAGCTTATAACTAGTAGGAACAGAAAAATAAGTAGGAAAATGTATCATGATGGCTTCCCAAGGAGAGGCCAAAGATAGTCAGAAACTACCGTAACGAAATACCGGTGCGTGGACGAGCTTAGCAACCCTGAGATTGAGATCAGTATCGTGAAGTGATAAAGAAGCGTTTCAAAAAATTTTATGCGAGGCGAAGTTTTAGACATTTCGTTATATATTTTCTTAGGACAGATTTGCTAAATTATTTTGATGTTTTAACATTAATTATACGGTAAAACTAACGCCTCATGGCAGCAATTTTGTAAAATTATGCACTAATGCATTACTCATGGATTTGTTATACGATTTCGATGTGACGCACAACGTTTTCAGCGGTAAAGTATTGCTATGTTAATAAGCATGCTCGAATCTGTATGTGAGCCAAAATTCAGCTTTGGACAAATTTTCTGGAGGTTGAAACTTTTGTTTCGTTTCCTAGTAACTCGAATAGTACGACAGTTTTAAAATTATATTAAGCACATTTCATATTTTGACACTTAAATTGTTAAGCTTACAAGGTTTGTGATGTAAGTTAGTTTTAAAACCGTCAGAACTATGTGATCATCATCTTGCACTTGGCATAGTCAAATATCCATTCAGTCAAACATTAAATTTGATATTTTACGGTGAAATAAGACACACAATGTTTTAGACTATCCGAGGGTTGGTAACCTAGAATTATTTATTTATTTGACCTCTCACCATTATAATTAGTAACTTTAATCTCAAACACTGCCAGGTGTTGAGAAGGCTTATACTAATAGCAACAGAAAAATTAAAATAGGTAAATTTTGGCATGATGGCTTCCCAACGATAGACCAGGGATTATCTTAAACGACAGTGACAAAATAACGGTGCGTGGACCGAAATGACGTCCCTTAGGCACACTGCACATTTTGCAACTTGCATTGTGATGCTCGCAAGGCTTTTGATGAAGTTTTGAAACCGTCAGTTCTCTGTGAGCATCACATTGCACTTGAGGTAGTCAAATATAAAAGTTGAAATTTTATGTTGCATTAGAAATACGATGATCTTATACTAACCGAGAGTTAGTATCCTAGAATTATTGGTTTGTTTATTTATTTGATCATCTGCCTTTATAATTATTAACTTTAATCTCGAACACTGCCAGCTACCTTGTGGATTTATAGTAATCCCAACCGAAAAATAAATGGAATTTTTTTTTTAATGATATCTTCCCAAAAAGAGGCTAGAGAGTATATGAAATGACGGTAACGAAATACCGGTATGTGGACGAGCTTAGCGACCTTGGGTTTGAGATAAATGAACGTAAATTGATAAAAAGGTGAGTCAGAAAATTTTATGCGAGGCATTAAACTTTTAGAAAATTCAATACTTATTTTTGGAGAACAGAATTTGAAGGAAATTTTGGTCTATTTGCATTATGTATGGAAAAGTTACACCTCATGTCAGTGATTTTGTAGGACTCTGCACTAACGCATAATTTAAAATTTTGTTGCACGATTTAGATGTGATTTTCAACACTTTGAGCAGTAAAGTATTGCTGTGTTGCTATGGATGTTCAAATCTGCAAGTGTGCCAAAATTCATCTTTGGGCATATTTTGACTTTTGTTTCCTGGCTTAGTAACTGGAACAGTAAAACATTATTCAAATTACATTATGTACTTTGTATATTTTACCATTTGCATAGCAACACGCAGATTGATTTTGATGTAGTTTTAAAAACGTCAGAACACTGTGTGCATCACATTGCACTTGGTCTAGTCAACTATGAATTCAGTCAAATATAAATGTTGATATTTTACGATGCACTATAGATATGCTAGGATCTTAGGCTAACCAACAGTTAGAATCCTGGAGGTATTTGTTTGTTTATTTGACATCCTGCCATTTTAATTAGTAATTATTATTTCGAACACTGCCAGCTACCGTGCACGGTTATACTAAGTGCAACAGAAAAATTAATAGGAAAATTTTTCAAAATGGCTTCCCAACTAAATGCCAGAGAGTATTTTAAACGACCGTGAAGAATTACCAGTGCCTGGGCAAACTTAGATAAGTGTCCCCGAAGAAAAGAAATTGTAAATAAAAAAGTTGACGCGAGGCATTGAACTTTTCGACATTTCATTACATATCACTTCCATACGATAGGCCAAAGAGTATCTGAAACAACGGTGACAAAATAACAGTGCGTGGTCAAATTAAGCGACCCTGGGATAGAGATACGTGAGCACAAAGTGATAAAAAGGTGGATCAAAAAATTTTAACGTGATACATCGAACTTTTAGACATTTCATTACATATTTACGTAGAACAGGGTTCCAGGTAAATTTTGATCTTACTTTTTGCACTGTAAAAGTTACGTCTCAAGGCAGTCATTTTGTAGAACTCTGCACAAATGCGTTATTTATGAGTCTGTTGCTCTGTTTCAACGTGACTAAAAGATTTTGAGTGGTTAAGCAATGCTATGTTATTAAGTATGCCGGAATCTCCAAGTTTGCCAAACTTTAGCTTAAGACACATTTTTTGAGGTAGACACTTTTGTATCCTTTGCTTGGTAACTGGAGCAGTATGACAATAATATTCTATGTGCATTGTGAATTTTGCCATTTGCATTGTAGAGCACGCATTGTTTTGGCGTAGTTTTAAAACCGTCAGAACTCTGTGTGCATCACGTTGCACTTGGCCTAGTCAACTATGAATTCAGTGAAATAAAAAAGTTGATATCTTATGATGTATTAGATATACAATGATCTTAGAGTAACCGAGAGTTAGTATCCAAGAATTATCGGTTAGGTTGTTTATTTGATATTCCGCCTATAATTAGTATATTGAAAAAAAAATTAATAGAAAATGTTTCACGACGGGCTCCATGCAATAAGCCAGAAACTAACGAAATACCGGTGTGTTGAAGACATTTGCGACACTGCGATTGAGATAAGTGTCCAGGAAGTGATAAAAAAAGCAAAAAAAAATTGATGTGAAGAAAAGAACTGTTGGTCATTTCATTACATATTTTCGTAGGACAGATTTTGTGTATTATTTTGATCTTTTTGCATTAATTGTACTGTTTAAGTTACGCCTCATGGCAATAATTTTGTAGAACTCTGCTCTAATGCGTTACTTAAATTTTTTGTTGCACATTTTGTATGTGATGCAAACGGGTATGAGCGGTAAAGTTTTGATATGTTGTTATGCATGCTCAACTCTGTATGTGTGTCTGCTTTGGACAAATCATTCGGAGGTTGAAACCTTTGTTTCCACGCATGTAACTGTAACAGTACGACTGTTTACGAAATATGTTATGCACACTGCTTATTTTGCCATTTGCATTGCAATGCGCATATTGAATTTGATGAAGATTTAAAAATCATCAGCACTCTGTGTGCATCACCTTGCACTGGGCCTAGTCAACTATGAATTCAGTAAAATATGACAGTTGATATTTAACGATGTATTAGATATGCGATGATCTTAGACTAAACGAGTGTTAGTATACTAGAGTTATTGTTTTGTTTATTTACTTCCTCCTTTATAATTAGTAACTTAAATCTCGAACACTGCCAGCTACCATGTAGGCTTACACTAATTGCAGCAAAAAAGTGTATAAATATTTTATGATGGCTTCCATACAATAGGCCAGAGAGTATCTAAAACGACGGTGACGAAATACCTGTGCATAGACAAACTTAGCATATCTGAAGTTGAGATATGTGTCCGGGAAGAGATAAATGGGCGAAAAAAAAATTATGCGAGGCATCGAATGTTTAGATATTTCACTACATATTTTCTTAGGACCGAGTTTTTAGATTATTTTTATATAATTGCATTAATTGTATGGTAAAAGTTACGCCTCATGGCAGCAATTTTTGTAGAAATCTGTACCAATGCATTACTTATGATTTCGTTGCATGATTTGTATGAGATGCACACACTTACGAGTAGCAAATTTTTGATACGTCGTTATGCATGCTCAACTCTGTAAGTGTGGCAAAATTAAGTTTTGGACAACATTTTTGAGGTTGAAACATTTGTTTCCTGGCCTACTAATTGGAACACTAGGACAGTTTTTAAATTATACACATTGCAAATTTTGTCACTTAAATTGCGATGCTCACAAGGCTTTAGATACAGATTTGAAACCGCTAGAACTATGTGAGCATCACCTTGCACTTGATGTAGTCATTCAGTAAAATACAAAAGTTGATATTTTACAATGTAATAGATACACAAAGATCTTAGACTATCCGAGTGTGATTAACCTATAATTATTTATTATTTTTTATTTGACCTCCGAACATTATAATTAGTAACTTAAATATCGAACATTGCCAGCTGCTGTGCAGGTTTATACTAATATAAACAGAAAAATGACATTGGGAAATATTTCATGATGGCTTCCCAACGATAGGACAGAGATTATCTTAAACGACAGTGACAATATACCAGCGCATGGAGGCAATTATCGTCCCTGAAATTGCGATGAGTTTGCACGAAGAGATAAAATGGCGACTAAACAATTGTGACCCGAGGAATCCGAATTTTCGATATTTTATTACATATTAACGTAAAACAAAGTTTCTGGATTATTTTGAAATATTTGTATTAATTGTGTGATAAATGTTTCACCTCATAGCAACAGTTTTGTAGAACTCTGCAGTAACGTGTTACTTAAGATTTTGCTGCACAATTTCGATGTAATGCGCACTGGTTTGAGCAGTAAAGTTTTGATAAATTTTCACCCATGCTCAACTCTGTAAGAGTGATAAAATTCAGCTTTTGACCAATATTTCGAAAGTTGAACCCTTTTGTTTCCTGGCCTAGTAACTGGAACAGTACGACACTTATTTAGTTTTAGTATGCATATTGCATAGTTTGCCACTTGCATTGTGATGCTCACATGGCTTTTGACGTAAATTTAAAACCGTCAGAACTCTATGAGCATCACTTTACAATAGGCGAGGTCAAATATGCATTCAGTCTAATATAAAAGTATATATTTTATGATATTTTAGACATACATTGATCTTAGACTAACCGAGAGTTAGCATACTAGAATTATTAGTTTGTTTATTTATTTGATCATATTCCATTATAACTAGTAAATTAAATCTCGAACACTGCCAGCTATCGTGCAGGCTTATACTAATAGCAACAGAATAATAGGCCTATATAGAAAAGCGTTTAATGATGGCTTCTCAACGATAATCCAAGGAGTACCTGAAATGACAGTGACAAAATACGTGTTAGTGGACGAAATTAGCGACTCTGAGTTTGAGGTTAGTGAGCATTAATTGATGAAAAGGCCAATATAAAAGGTTTTATGCGATGCTTCGAAATGTTAGACAATTCATTACATATATACGTAGAACAAAGTTTATAGAAAATTTTTATTTTCGTAACTTGCATTTATTGTACAGTTAAAGTTGTGTATCAGGACTGCAATTTTGTAGAGTTATGCACTAACTCAATACTTTTGACTTTGTTGCACGATTTCGATGTGACAAACAATGTTTTGGTCTGTACAGTTTGCTACGTTATTAAGAATACTCGAATCTGTAAGTGTGCCAAATCTGCTTTGGACATAGCTATTTATTGTAGTATAAAACACTTGTTTCCTTGCCAATTAACTGGAACGTTATGACAGTTTTGCACTTATATCATGCTCATTCCATGTTTTACCATTTGCAATGTAAGGCCCACATTGCTCTTGATGTAATTTAAAAACCATCAGAACACTGTGGGCATTACCTTGAACATGGTATAGTCAACAATGAATTCAGTCAAATATAAACATTAATATTTTACGATGTATTAGATATACATTAGTCTTGTCTATCCGAGAGTTAGAATCCTATAGGTATAGTTTTATATATATTTAACCTCCTGCCATTATAATAAGTTACTGTTATTTCGAACACAACCAGCTACCGTACAGACTTACACTAAGAGCAAAAGAGTAATAAATAGAAAAATGTTCAATGCTGGCTCCTCAATGACAGGCCAAAGAGTACCTGAAACTACTGTGACAAAACACCTGTTGTTTGACGAACTTAGTAACTCTGAGACTGTTATAAGTGAGCTCAAATTAACGAAACTAGAATCTAAAAATTTTAACGAGTTATCATAATTTGGACATTTCATTAAATACTTACGTAGAACAGATTTTCTAGAAAATTTTATCTTACTTAATTGGAATAATTGCATCGTAAACGTTATGTCTAATGGCAGGAATTTTGTAGAACTCTGCACAAATGCATTACTTATGATTTTCGTTGCTCGATTTCAATGTGACGTTTAAGGTTTAGTGCGGTTAAGTATTGCTGTGTTATTAAGTATGCTCGAATCCGTAAGTGTGCAAAACTTCAGCTTTAGACTAATTTTTTTGAGGTTTAATCTTTTATATCCTTACTTAGTAACTAGAACAGTGTGACAAAATTTTTAATTATTGCATGCACATTGTGTATTTGCCATTTGCATTGTTAAGTACTCATTGTTTTAACGTAGTTTTAAAAACGTCAGAACTCTGCGTGCATCACGTTGCACTATGCCTAGTCAACTATGAATTCAGTTAAATACAAAAGTTGATATTGTACGCTGTATTAGATATACCATGATCTTAGTCTAACCGAGAGTTAGTATCCTGGAATTATTTTTTTGTTTATTTACTTGATCTCCTGTCATTATAATCATTATCTTTAATCTCGAACTCTGAGAGCTACAGTGCAGACTTATTCTAGTAGCAACAGAAAAATAAATAGGAAAATGTTTCATGATGGCTTCCCAACTATAGGCCAGAGAGTACCTTAAACAACAGTGACAAAATGCCTCATGGCGGCAAATTTATAGATCCCTGCGCTAACACATTATTTTTGACTTTGTAGCACAATATTGTTTTGACTCACACTTCTTTGAGCAGTAAAGTAATGCTATGTTATTAAGGATGCTCAAATCTGTAAGTGTGCCAAAATTCAGCGTTGGACAAATTTTTGGAGGTCAAACCGTTTGTTTCCTGGACATGTAACTGGAACGGTAGGACAGTTTACAAATCATATCATGCACATAGGATATTTTGCCATTTGCATTGTAATGCGAACATTGAATTTGATGTAGATTTAGAAACCATTAAGAACACTGTGTGCATCACCTTGCACTTGGCCTAGTCAACTATGAATTTAGTCAAATATGAAAGTTCATATTATACGACGAATTATATATACAATGACCTTAGACTAACCGAGTGTTAGCATCCGGGAATTATTGGTTAGTTTATTTATTTGTCCTCAAGCCATTATAATGAGTAAGTTAAATTTCGAACACTGCCAGCTACCGTGCAGGCTTATACTAATAGCAACAGAATAATATATAGAAAAGTGTTTGACGATGGCTTCTCAATGATAGTCCAAAGAGTACCTAAAATCACGGTGACAGATTACCTCTTAGTGAACGTAGTTAGCAGCTCTGAGTTTGAGATAAGTGTGTGTAAATTGATGAATAGGCCAGTATATAAATGTTATACGATGCTTCGAAATTTTGGACAATTAATTACATATTTACATAGAACAGAGCTTTAAGAATATATTAATTTTTGTAATTTGCATTAATTGTACTGTGTAAGTTACGCATCAGGGCTGCAATTTTGTAGAACTATGCACTAACTCAATACTTTTTACATTGTTGCACGATTTCCACGTGACGCACAAGGTTTTGAGCGGTTAAGTATTGGTATGATATCAAGTATTCTCGAATTAGTAGCCTAAGTGTGCAGAAATTCAGCTTTGGACAATTTTTTTTGTAGGATGAAAACTTTGTTTCTTTGCATAGTATCTGGAACGGTACGACAATTTAAAAATTATTCTATGCACATTGTGTATTTTGCCATTTGCATTGTTATGCGCACATTACTTTTGATTTAGATTTTAAAAGTGTCAGAATACTGTGTGCATCTCTTTGCACTTGGCCTATTCAACTATGTATTCAGTAGATTATAAAAGTTGATAATTTACGAAATATTAGATAGGCTATATAATGATCTTAAACTTACAGAGAGTTAGTATCCTAGAATTATTTGTCTGTTTTTTATTTGACCTCTCGCTGTTATAATGCGTAGGGGAGACTGCGGCTAGTTGCACACTTTTAACAATTTAATTTTTTAATTTTTCGAAGAGTATTTATTGTATACCTAGCTCCATGGTCATAATGTACCAGTCTTTGGGAAACATATATAGCTGTTTTGGGGCCGTATCTGCGTACTCTAGTCTTTGAAGAGCCTATAAGTAGATCAACGTAAAGTGTGCCAAGTTACCCCACGGTGAGGCAAGTTGGCAATACCCATGGGGTAAGTTGTAACAAACTGAAAAACAAAGGCAAAAGTAACATAATTAAGAACAAAACATGACTTAATATTTTAACGTAACGTTCTATACATATAGGAATATAATTGTATCACAAATTGTTCACAATGTGCTAAGTTGATTTGAAATAATAGGAAGTGTCCTTACAAAATTTAAAACCATTGTTCATATTGTGCAACCTTAACATTTTGTTTAAATTGTTAAGCTTACTGTAGGTCATCATCAGAGTCACAGTTGTAACAAACATAACATAATGTCTTCCCTTCAATGTATGCTTCATGGGCCCACATTTATCACCGAGTGCATTGCACCCATTGATCCCTAGGCTTGCTGCATTGCAAAATCTTCTTGACATACCAAACAGAAGCACTCATCACAGTCTGTGCTGATATCATTTTCATCTTGTTTCCTTTTGGAAATTATTTTGCTTTTTTATTTCTTCAGTGGGAATAACGTTTCCTTGATGATCTCTGTTCCTTTGTATGATCTTTTTGCTCCTTTAGGTCTTCTGTTTTCTACTATAGATCTAGGCCCATTACGGTTCTTCTCATTCTAATCATCTGTATAACCTCTAATTGTCTTCATGTTTGGGGAGTCAGACAAAATTTGTGTAGAGCCTTTCTTTTTACCTCTATTATTACCTTGTTTTCTGGCTGCAGATTCTTAAACGGCCGTATTTCTTCAGGTTTAAGAAAGTATATCAAAGTCCTCGCTGTTTGACGAATTGAAAGGCCCTCGGAAACAACTGCATTTATAGCATTTCTAATGTCTTCTTGGTTTCTTTCACCTCTCTGGGCCTTTCTTTTATAATTACGCATGATATCTGCAACAATCAGAACATAAGGAATTGTGAGATTAGCCTACTTAAAACGTAATTAATAATTACTGGGGGCAAATTGGCACAATATGCTAACCAACCCCAGTCAATGTGTGCCAACTAGCCCCCACCCATGTTTCCCAAAATAATGGCCACAATTTTTTTCAGTCACGACAAATCACATGTAAAAGGATTCAGTGATTCATATGTGGTAAAGAGTATTATCATCAACTTGCAATAACTAAATTAAATACATAAAAAAACGCTTACATATTGCAAAATTACTTACCAGCATGAAAAAGACGTAAATGCAAATAATTCATTCATCTGTACGCCGACTGCTCTGAAACTACTGTGGCAGGACAACAGGCGGTAGAAGAGTGCCGCATGTTAACGGCGGATCAATCTAGCGAACGAGTGCGCAACAATGTCGACTTTGTCAACTTCCCCTGTAGCCAACTAGGAAAATATTTCATTATGGCTTCCCAATAAGCCAGAGAGTATCTTAAACTACGGTGACAAAATAGCGATCCTGAGAATGTGATATGTGTCTGAGAAGAAATAAAAAGGCAAATAAAAATATTTGATCCAAAGAATCGAACTTTTTGACATTTCATTGCATATTTCGAAAGACAAAATTTCAATAATATTTTGATATAATTGTATTATATCAATAGTAAAAGTTAATCCTCATGGCATCAATTTTGTAGATCTCTGAACTAACGCATTATTTATGACACTGATGCACGCTTTCAATGTGACAGACAAGGTTTTGTGCTGCACAGTATTGCTATGTTATTAAGCATGCTTGAAATTGTAAGTGTGCCAAATCTGCTGAGGACATGTTTATTGAAGGTTGAATCATTTGTTTCCTGGCCTATTACTGGAATAAATATGAGTTTTTGAAAGTATATTATGCTCACTGCATATTTTGCCATTTGCAATGTAATGCCTACATTGCTTCTGATGTAATTTAAAAACCATCAGAACAGTGTGTGCATTACCTTTGAACTTGGTCTAGTCAACTATGAATTCAGTGAAATTTAAAAGTTAATATTTTACGATGTATTAGATATACAGTTATCCTAGACTAACTGAGAGTTAGTAGCCTTGAATTATTGGTATGTTTATTTATTTGACCTCCGCTATTATAATAAGTAGCCTAACTGTAATCTCGAACACTGCCAGCTACCGTGCAGGCACATACTAATAGCAAGAGAGTAATAAATAGAAAAATGTTTAATGACGACTTATCAACGATAGGCCAAAGAGTACCTGAAACGACGGTGACAAAACACGTGTTATTGGACGAACTTAGCAACTTATTAATGAAATGGCGAATATAAAAATTTTACGCGAGGCATCGTAATTTTTTACATTTCATTAAATATTTACGTAGAGCAGAATTTCTAGAAATTTTGATCTTACTTAATTGCATTAATTCTACTGCAAACATTACGTCTCATGACTGTTATTTTGTATAACTCTGCACTAATGCGTTACTCATGATTTTTTGCTAGATTTCGATGTGACGCACTTGGTTTTCAGTGAGTGGTTAAGTATTGCTGTGATATCAAGATCAAGCATGCTCGAATCAGTAAGCCTACAAAACTTCAGCTTTACAGAAATTTCTTTGAGGTTAATATTTTAGTATCCACGCTTAGTAACTGGAAAAGTATGACAATTTTCAGATTATTCCATGCACATAGTGTACTTTGCCGTTTGCATAGTCAAGAACACATTGTTTTGACATACTTTTTAAATCTTCAGAACTCTGTGTGTATGGCACTGCACTTGGCCTAGTCAACTATGAATTCAGTGAAATAAAAAGTTGATATTTTATGATGTTTTAGATATACCTTAGGCTTACCGAGAGTTAGTATCCTGGAATTATTGGTTTGTTTATTTATTTGACCTCCCCCCATTATTATTAGTTACTTAAATCTTGAACTCTGGGAGCTACTGAGCAGACTTGTAGTAGCAGCATCAGAAAAATAAATAGGAAAATGTTTCGTGATGGCTTCCCAACTATAGGCCAGAGAGTAAACGACGCTAACGAAATGGCTTATGGCGGCAATTTTGTAGATCTCTGCACTATCTCATTATTTATAACTTTGTTGCACGATTTTGATGTGACTCACAATTCTTTGAGCAGTAAAGCAATGATATGTTATTATGGATGTTCAAATCTGTAAGTGTGCAAAAATTCAGCTCTGGAATTTTTTTTGAAGGGTGAAACTTTTTTTATTGGCCTAGTAACTGGAAAGGTTCACCAGTTTTCAAATTATATTATGCACATCGCATATTTTGTCACAGGCACTGTGATGCTCACAAAGCATTTGAAGTAGTTTTGAAACCGTCAGAACTGTGTGAGCATCACTTTGCACTCGGTGCAGTCAAATATCCATCCAGTCAAACATAAAGTTGATATTTTACGATATAATATATACACAGTGGTCTTAGAGTATTCAAGTGTTAGTAACCTAGAATTATTTATTTACTTGACCTCCCACCCCGATAATTGGTAACTTTAATCTTGAACACTGCAGGCTACCGAGCAGGCTTATACTAATAGCAACAGAAAAATAACACACGAAAATTTTGCCTGTTGGCTTCTCAATGATAGGTCAGAGATTATCTTAAACGACGGTAACAGAATACCGGTGCGTGGACGGAATCAGAGTTCCTGAGATTGAGGTGAGTGTGTGCGAAGAGATAAAATGGCGAATAAAACTTTGACGCGATGCATCCAAATTATCGACATTTAAGCAAATATTTACGCAGAACAGAGTTTCTCGACTATTTTGATCTATTTGCATTAATTGTATGGTAAACGTTACACCTCATGGCAGAAATTTTTAGAACTCTAAACCAACGAATTACTTATAATTTTGTTGTATTATTTCGATGTGACGCACAAGATTTAGAGTGGTAAGTTATTGCTAAGTTATTAAGCATGCTGTAATCTGTAACTGTGCTAAAATTCAGCTTTTGACCAATTTTTTGGTGGGTGAGACCTTTATATCTTCGCCTGGTAACTGGAACAGAGCAACGATTTTCAAATTATCTTATGCATATTGTATGTTTTGCCAATTGCATTGTAAGACATACATTGTTGTAAATGTAGTTTTTAAATCGTCAGAAAGCTATGTGCATCACCTTGCACTTGGTCTATTCAACTATGAATTCTGTCAAATGAAAAAGTTTATATTAATCAATGTATTAATATGCCTATAGAATGATCTTAGACTAACAAAGAGTTAGTATCCTAAAATAAATGGTTTGTTTATTAATTTGACATTCTGCAATTATAATTAGGCCTAGTAACTTTAACCTCGAAAAGTGCAAGCTACCATGCATTCTTTTACTAACAGCAACAGAAAAATAAGTGCGAAAATGTTTCGTAATGGCTTCCTAACGAGAGACTAGAGTGTGTATGAAATGACGGTGATAAAATACCGGTGTGTGGACGAGCTAATTGACCCTGAGTTTGAGATAAGTGAGCGCGAATCGATAAAATATAGAGAGAAAAAAATTTATGCGAGGCATCCACCGATTTAAAAACTCGCACCCCGTGCTCTCGATTCGAAAATACGCTCGCAGTAAGCGACAAATTTGTTCCCGGGCTGTCGGAAAGCTCTCTGGCTTCCATTTCCTTTAATTCGCTTCTTACGTCGTCTTCACGACAATTACACGTAGCGCCTGCGTCCGTGCTATCTCCCATCTCCCTATCATATTGAACTATTAATTTTCGGTCTTTTCTTACCTACCGTCATTGGCTCCTAGTCCTGTGTAGAAACATCATTACCTTTATTTTTGATTGCCACCTGGAACCTGGTATCCATTCCTGGCACCTGCAAATGTGTGACATGCACTACTAAGGGAAAAAATCTACGTCGAACTGATGTCTTCCTTGCCGTCTGCTCCTCAGTTTCTCCTCTGAAATATTAAACTCGTCACTCATCACATTACTGCCAGATTGGATGATGCACACAGACAGCCATCCCCGTTCATCTAACTGAGGAGACATGTTGACTCACTGGCCACCAATTGTGTGGTAAATGTTTCGCCTCATGGCAGCAATTTTGTAGAACTCTGCAGTAGCACGTTACTTATGACTTTGCTGCACGATTTCGATGTGATGCACACGAATTTAAGGGGTAAAGTTTTGACATGTTTTTATGCGTGCTCAACTCTGTAAGAATACCAAAATTCAGCTTTGGACAAATTTTTCGGAGGCTGAAACATTTGTTTCCTGGCCTAGTAACTGGAACAGTATGAAAGTTTTTAAATTATACTATGCACAAAGCATATCTTGCCACTTGCATTTTGATTCTCACAAGACTTTGATGCAGTTTTGAAAACATCAAATCTGTGAGCATCACCTTGCAATTGGGGTAGTCAAATATGCTGTCAAGCAAAAAGTTGATATTTTACGATGTACTAAGAGTTACTATCCTAGAATTAGTTGTTTGTTTATTTATTTGATATTTCACCATTATAATTTAAAACTTTAAGCTCGCATGCTGCCAGCTACCATGCAGGCTTATACTAATTGCAATGAAAAAAAACAAATACAAAAATGTTTAATGATGGCTTCCATGCGATAGGCCAGAGAGTGACGACATACTGGCGCGTTGACAAAATTTGCGACCCTGAGATTAATATAAGTGTCCATGAACAGATAAAAATTCAAATAAAAATATTAGATGGGAAGCATAAAAATTTTGCCATTTCGCTACATATTTCTGTAGGATAGATTTTCTGTACTATTTTTATCTAATTGCATTAACTGTATGGAAAAAGTAACCCTCTTGGCAGCAATTTTGTAAAACTCTGCTCTAACATTGTAACTCCCCCTTCTATTTAAAGCGGAGTTACTTTATTTAAATTAATTGATTAACCAATGAAGGCTTTCATTAAATCCATCCCGTGCCAGAAAATGCCTCGACTAGCCCAGCGGGTTTGATTTACTCCCGATCACAAGTCAATCAAAGTCAGTAAGTGACCAACCACTCAAAACTTACTTTGCGAGAGTCTATATGGGTCCAAACTACCAAGTGAAATGAGTGCTATTTCTTTATATGGCAACCCACTCCACACGGTCGTAAACGCCCTTATTCGCGGCAGGAATCGCACAACGACCTCCCGCACCGCACTCAGGCCACTGAGTCACCTTCTTGGCCTGCGAATTGCGATTAAATCGGCGGACGTCTAATCGCCTTTGCCTGACAATTAAATGTAATTAAACGCGTATATAAGTCTCCTTGTAACGCTCCCCTGGTGGCCTATCGAGACGCAGACCCATGGGACACGAACACACGCATCCGTCCGCGGCTGAGGCCCAGACTCGTCTCTCTCTCGGCACCGCTGCCGGCACGCACGCCAAGCGATGATTTCAGACGCGGCTCCCCTCAGCCAATCAAGAGCTTTGTTTCAAATCCCCGGCCTTCTGGTATTTCTCCGAATTCGGGCGATTACGACCATCTTTCATGGTGATTTTATTTCCATAAATCACAGTTTATATTTATATAATTTTTGACATCATTCTTTATTACAATTAACTACACTTATTGCAAAACATGTACAAATACTTAAAATTTAAATTAAACGGTTGGGAGAGTTGGCAGTTGGTTAGCTCTCCTCGCCCCCAACCCCTGGCAGCCTCGTGCAGGCGGCAGGAGGGTTCGACCGGCACTTCGTCACTGTCGATGGCTACACAGTCCAGAGTACTTACAGATGTGTGGGCGACTACCCTGGCTCTCATCTCATCATCTCCCCAGTCCAACATATAAAATATACATTAACTCTCCCTTTTCATCCTACTATCATCCCTATCACTTAATACTATTTACACAGAGTACAACAAAACTTGAACCAACTCTGTACTACAATCCTAGCCTGTTTTATATTATCGTGATTGCCACCGCTTAATACTAAGGACATCTGATACTTATTCTAATGGACAGTCTTTAATGATTTTTACACAAATGATCCCTTCAATATGTACATTTATTGCATATCGGGCTATGCCTATGACATAACCGTCTAGGTTTCCCTGTCAGCTGTAGATGATAGGGGAAGCTATAGCCGCCAAGTTCTTAAGATTTAAGTTTGCCTTCTTTTTTTATATATACATTTGCTACCCTTTGGCACTATTTCCATCATATGACACTGCATTTAATTGGCCTTTCCGCAGCACTCAATAGGCACTTCCTATGTGCTAACCCCTTTGCATTATAGGTGTCAGTGCCCCCTAGGTACCACTGAGCGAGTTCTGAGTCGAAACGGTGCATGTCGGAGTTAACCAATAAAAAATCACAGACAACTTGGGAAGGAGCAAAAAAAACACCCTGGAACTTGTTCTCAGCCAGGCTCCTACAGTTCGGGTAAGGCCAAGGTCGACTATCCCCCTTCACAAACTACTGGCGTCAACAAAACAAAAAAAAATACAACAGCTCTTTCCCCGTCCTATTTACAATGTCCTCGTACAGGCTGCTTCACAAAGCCTACTGCCTTGCCTGTGCCTTGAAAACATCTGATGCAGAGAGTGTTCGGGCAGCAGGTTCTGCAATTTCTCGCGCGTCTCTCTTATCTCAGGATCTTTCTTCTGTCCCAGGCACAGTCGCTCTCTACACTTGCATGTCTCCTGCCTATTAAAGGCCTGACTATCAACACATGAAATTCCGTGTTCCTCGCAACGTTGCCATCTCCCCCTGGAGGATTGCGCGACAGCGTGTCCGCGAGTACCTGCCATCTTGTTGGTGCATACTGGATATCTAGGTCAATGCGCGAAAAAACATCGACACCCCTTAAACCGTTGCAACAGTTCCTCTACCGGCGGCGGTGTTTCTTGCTCAGGCACAATTAGTATGTTGATCAGTCTTGCATCTAAGCAGATTCGCACACAGCCCTGTTTCTTTGGCACCACTACGAGCGGATTAAGGTACGGGGATGTGCCCCGCTCAATAATGCCCCTATCTAACAGCCGAGCAAGCTACGGTTCTACTGCCGATCTCAGTTTATGTGGCACAGGGTATACGTGTGCAGCATATGGCTTGTGGGCCTTCACCTTAAACTGGCTGACGAATGTTTTTATTTTCCCGGGCTCCATCGAAAACACGCCTGCATGTGACAATAAGATCATTTCCAGCTCGTCCCGCTGTGATTTATCTAGCGGAAATTTTCGGTAGTGGTACGCTTTCGACCCTGATTGCGTGGTGCACAGTGCCGTCGCCTCTATGTGCTCTGGCGGCACTTCGATCGCAGAAACATGCAGTACTGCTTGTTTATTCTCATGTGGGCACACCGGGTTAACGCCTGTCGGCACCTCATATTCTTGCCCATTTACAGAAAACCTAACATCTTCTTCCTGCAATTAATGCGCGCCTCTATCCGCAACAGGGTGTCTATGCCAATCAACACCTCTGGTTTCACGTCTATCGCAACGAGAAAATTAAGGGGAGTGTTTACCTTGCCTATGCTGACATCGACTACGACCTGCTGGCTAATGGCTTTCATTTTGTTACCATTTACGCCTACTATTGCGATGCCTGTGACAGGTAACATCACAATTTGTTTACTTCCCCCTTCGCTCTGCAGCTGCCGCAACACAGACTCTCGCATCAAAGAAACCTCACTCCCAGTGTCAATAATGGCCTTAAACTCGCGCCTGCAAATAGTCACGCTCACAACAGGTGATTTTTCTGTGTCTACTCCGCCAGTCGGATTGGGCGAATCCCATAATGATTCGTTTACTGCTTCGTCTAGGGGCATGTTTATTTCGCATCTGTATGCCTGGTACTCCGTCCCTTCCTTCCGAGCCCTTAACTGCGCGGGACTCCCGCAGCTTGGCTCTGTCCGTTTCCCGACTGAGCAAACTGTTCGTTTACCTCGGCCACTGTGTATACTTGATTCTCGAGCCCCCAGTCAACGATCCCATTGCTTCTAGCATGCTTCTCTGTCCCTACCGGGTCATTCAATACTTTCATTTGTCTCACTCCCGCTGTGCGCGTCAATGGGGGCTGCCCGCACGCAGACCCACTTCCTCGGTCATTTTCTCCTCTGTGCCTGCTTTTTCTGCGTTCCTGACTTTCTCGCTTCCAGTGACGTCTCTCTACCCCTGCTTGGCCTTGAAACCTGTCCAGCTGAGTTCGGTCCGCCTGCATCTCAAACCACACTACCAGCCTAATTAGTGTGTCGGTGTCTTCTACCTCGGCGGTTATTATCGCCTCTCTGACATACCGTGGTAGGTGCTTCGCCAAATGGTAGACTAGATGTGAAGGAGAGAATGATTGGTCCAGGTATCGATTCTCGTCAGTTATCTCCCTTAGATATTCGGACATAGTCACTTCGCTGTCCTGGACATGTTGACCCTGATAATTGGTTTACTAATTTATCCTGGACAATCGGAGACCAGAAGCGATGCATGAACGCTGCCCTACATTCGTCGTAAGTTCCCCAACTTTCCAACACACACTGCGCCCAGTTGTCCGCAGGCCCTGCCAACCGACTCATAAATAACTCCACTTGCAGAATCTCACTACATGGAAAATTCCTCACATATTTGTCAATGCGTTTGATAAAGAGGACCGGCCTCGCACCATCTAGCTGTCCAGTGAATACAGGGACTAATCGGCTCACATTAGGCGGCGTAACTGTCAGTGTTCCTCCGATAGACGTGCCTTGTGCGATATTTCGCGCCAGGTTATTGTGCTCTGTCTCTACATCATCTACCTTTCGTTGTAACGAGAGCACGGTATTTTCAATACGACTCACGTCGCTAGAGATGTCTTCTATGCGCGTCTGTATGACCTGAACATCGGACTTCACAACCTGAACATGAGTTTCGCACAACTCAACAACTGCGTTTATCCACTCGCAAATTGCTCCTCTGGCCTGCATATTAGCCTCGTTCTGCCTGTCAGTTTCCACCTGCCAGTGTGACTTAACCTCCTCCAAACGACTATCGATTTTCGCCTCTAACTCTGTGGCGTGCTCCACGAACTGATGTGCCACCCAGGCTTTGAAAGTGCGAAATCGCTCATCCACTGCATTTATCTTTTCCCCTATTTCGTTCCTAATCTGTTGCATCTGACTTTGCAAGCCCTGTGATTGATTTTTTATTACAGCCATCATATTTCCTAACAGCTCACGTAGACCTACCTCTTCAGGACCCTGCGATTCTACCTCACTGCCGGCTCCCGATGCAGAACTGACCTGCAGCGACTCGGTCGTCACCCTACCGAGACCAGTGGGTGTACAAGGTAACCATACACCTTCTCGGCACCGACCCTGTGAACAGTCACCTCACACAACGGCAAATAACCAGGAAGCCAAGGACATGGGAGACAACGCATAACTGCGCCGCTCCAAGTGCCCTCGTTATCATCTCCTGTTATGACAGTGTTGTGCGAGCAACACCAGGAGACACCCAGCCCGGCAGCAACAAGGTCGCCACGGCAGGCACGCTGCGCACAGAATAGCAACAGGCACAGATCCACAACCACCCTGATATTTTTTGCGCGGGCGGCGTGCACCAAAGCCAGCTTTTTGTTTCATGTAGCCACACACTCTGCGCAACAGTCTCCCAGTAGGGGGCGTTTGATGTGCGCTGACACACATGCATCTATCAGCGACTGTTGGCACATCGCAGTGGTGCCACAGTAATGGAATTTACATGCCAGTTATAGGAACATGCCCAACTCAGCAAGCCGACCGATGGCAACAACTAGAGGACTACCTTAATATCGCCACATGGGTAATAATACAGAGCAAAAGGAAGCAAAAGAAGCCACCACAAAACCATGCTCAGGCAACACACACACCTGTAGCACCCATCGAGGAGCCCGGGCATTGGTCGTTTCTGTGGGCATTGAGCAGTTTCTGTACACAACGTGTTCAATTGCCGAGACACCAAGGTACGGAAACAGACTGTGTGATGTTGGGAAAATATGGGATGAGTGCAGCCACATTTCGGAATGGTCAACGGCCCTAATAACACCAACTTTGTCGCGAGACATGGGAAAAAGCGAAGTTAGAAAATCACCTGAAAGTATCAAGGAGAGAGGTTCGCCCGAGTCGCCACTGCGACTCAGGGTGACAACTACATGGAGCGATAACCGGCACCGAGTGTGCCAAATGTTTGAGTGTAAATTCAAAATAACCCAATATATACTCTCTTGTAGTGCAACTAACAAAGTGTTATGTGAATTAAGGCCAGCCTGAAATTTGAGAGACATGTTAAAAAGACAAGGGCAATAGAAACTTCATTTAATCTCTTTAGTATGGAACTTTATGTAATCCAACCAAGTGATGTACCCAGGAGCAGTGCCGCCCCAACCTCATAGACTCACGCTTCGCCCGAGGATTTATGTTCACTTTAGTGACATAGTCGCGCAGTACCGCGGTTCAAGGTATTCGCCAACCCCAGGCGTCGAGAGGGGGATCCGCTTCACGTGTGTGAGTCCATGTTGTTTTACATTTCGGGAACAATAGTCGGAGTCCAAATGTACAATTTGTGTTATTTCTAGCGTTGCCCTGTCCGGGCATTTCAAGGAGCTAGACCCTTCCTGTCAAAACCAGCACCTCGTGGGTACAACACCCACCTCAACCAAGGATGTGGAGAACTCAAAGGGATGCAGCCACACGGGCAGTAGACATATGCCCTAGCAGCTGGCAGTCCACGGACAGTTGGGATGGATAGCCCAACACTCGCTTAGTGCCCTGGTAATGGCATTGAGGCACCTACTTTTCCCTTTGGCCTCGCCATCGAAATTTCAACTTCAAGAAATGTATGCCGTGTGTGTATCTGCATGTGGGAAGTGGCCTGTGAACAGTTGCCATTGGGTAATATGTGTAACGGAAACGGCGTTCAACCGCCATTTTGTGTCCACTTATGCAGACAAATGAATGACACTCCATCGTCAGCGCATCACCACCCACCTCCTACTTGCCGCACGCGCACACGATCGATAATAAACCCGACCAACCCAGCTCCGCTCGATTCGCGCCGAAGATTCCCGAGGCCATCCGAAAAGAGAGCAGACATCTGCGCCACGTCATAGCACCACAGATGGCCAGGTGCTGCCTCAGTAAGTGTATCAGCTCCAGCGCGCTCATTGGACCCCGTGAGCCACTCCTATCAAAGTATGACAATGGGGGCATCACGGTGCACAGACTGACTCCGAAGGGGGGGGGGACATTTGACGCGGACTGTTCTGCATCCCTTCTGTTGAAGCCCGCCGTGTGCGCCATGCACCGATCAGGAACGACCAGGCAGGCAATACTGCAACTACATATCGGAACATACTTAACCATGTGGAACCAAGAGGTGGTGGTATCCAGACGCATCCCCACGTGATGACGGGTAGTGCCAGTGTGTACATCGATAAATAAGAACTACCGTTTATTGGTAGGAAAGTACCATGGTGATGTAAATCCCAGTAATTTAGCTTTTAGTGGACACGTGTCATTTTAGCTCTCCTGTGCTAGCTACGTCAATGCGGGTTACACCACCAACAGGTAACCTTGTTTGTTCATTTAAATTCATAATTAACACTTTGTCGTAATTAACCTACACATTCGCAGAAATACACCTGCGTCTCGCGGGCAAGTTGGACTCGCTCACGCATCCAACCTTGCTGCCAAATTCTTTTATGTTAATTTTGCAACCATTATTATTTAATTCAGTTATCAAATAGAATCTGCAGTGTTTTGTATGTCCCATTAATTATTTCAACTAGTTTCATATTGCCAATTCTCTTTTGTGTGAGATAATTAAAAATATATAATGAAATCATAAACAAGCGATATTTACAGAAACTTTCCCACATAGTAAATTTGGGACTTTATTCATTAAGATATAATTTTGCAAGTGTTTTGGACATTCGCCCCTTTGTCTTTTAAGTGACTCTTGTGTTTTCGGCAGATGCTCCCACGATTGGCTGAATGAGGTCACCAGGGTGGGAAGTAGTCACCAGTTAGTGCTAAGCTGTGGAACGAGGTGGTTCGACGTCTGTCACTCCGGGCCCTTCCAGACTCATTGCTTAGCTATTAGTGTAACAATAGCTTCCTCTTCGTTTCTGGAACATTAAATTTTACTTCGTTGGCATGGAGATGCCCCTCGGCCCCCTGCGCCTCATCTGCCAGGGGTTTAACATAAATTTTCTTTACTTCACCCACATGGTGTTTTCTTTGTTCAGCGTAGCGCACCGAATGGGCTCAGGACAGGGCCCACTTACTGCACCTCCATTTGGAGTGTGTATGGAGTACGATGTCGTTGCAATAAATACATTCAAGCTTTAAGGTGCATATATTATTTGCTTGCCGCTTCATGGCCTCAAGGGCGCGGGACCCTATAACCCGCATTTTCCCTGTGTTACTGTGTAGGGTGTTTTCTTTTGGTGCTTTCTTTTGTGCTATGGGCGTGGGGAGTGCCTAAGAATCCCATGTGTAACCACCTACGACAACGAGGGGAGAGTGTGTATCATAACGCCACGGCTGTCGGCTGTGTGGCAATTTAAGTTAGTTTCTCTTTCCGAGTGCCCATCCTCCGACAACGGGCTGGCGTTACCGGGCAAAGTGCCCCGCGCACACGCCACTGTCGCACGGGAGGGCTGACCTGTACTTCACCGGAGCTATCCGGTCGAATTTAACACCTAACGGCAACCCCGCCCAGCGTCAAAATAGAAAAAAGTTTCATGATGGCTTCCATATGATAGGCCAGAGACTATTAGAAACGACGGAGACGAATTAACAGTGTGTGGACAAATTTAGTGACCCTGAGATTGAGACATGTGAGCACAAAGTGGTAAAAAGGTAAATAAAAAAATTATAGCGAGACATCGAACTTTTAGACATTTCGTTACATATTTATCTAGAATAGGGTTTCAAGACAGTTTTGATGTTACTGAATTGCATTAATTGTACTGTAAAAGTTACATCTCATGGCAGTAATTTTGTAGAACTCTGCACTAATGCATTACTTATAATTTTGTTGCTCGATTTCAATGTGATACACAAGGTTTTGAGTGGTTAAGTATTGATCTGTTATCAAGTATGCTTGGATATGTAAGTGTGCAAAACTTCAGCTTTAGACAATTTTATTTCAGGTTGAAACTATCGTATCCTTTGCCCTAGTACCTGGAACAGTATTAAAATTTTCAAGTTATTCTATGCACATTATGTATTTTGCCATTTGCATTGTCAAGCATGCATTGTTTTAATGTAGCTTTACAATCGCCAGATATCTGTGTGCATTACATTGCACTTGGCCTAGTCAACTGTGAATTCAGTCAAATATAAAAGTTGAAATTTTACGATGTAATAGAATATCCAAGTGTTAGTAACCTAGAATAATTTATTTATTTGAGCTCCTACTATTATAATTGGTAAATTTCCTCTCGAACACTGTTAGCTACCGAGCAGGCTTATTCTAATAGCAACCGAAAAATAACATAGGAAAATGTTGCTTGATGGTTTCTCAACGATTGGTCAGAGATTATCTTAAACGATGGTGACAAAGTACTGGTGCGTGGACAAGCTTATGACCCTGAGTTTGAGATGAGTTAACCCGAATTGGTAAAATGGCGAAGCAAAAAATTTTACGCAAGGCATCGTACTTTTAAATATTTCATTACATATTTTCGTAGAACAAAGTTTGTAGAAAATTTTGATCAATTTTCATTATGCAGGGAAACATTACATCTTATGTCAGCAATTTTGTAGGACTCTGCACTAACACATTGTTTAAAATTTTCTTGCACATTTTCGAAGTGACTCACAATCATTTGAACAGTATAGCAATGCTGTGTTATTAAGCATGCTCAAATCTTTACATGTGCCAATATTAAGATTTGGACACGTTTTTAGAGTTTGAAACCTTTGTTTCGTGGCAAGGTAACTTTAACAGTGCGATAGTTTTCAAATTATATTATCCACATAGTATAATTTGCCATTTGTATTGTAATGCATATATTCCTTTTCATGTAGTTTTAAAAACTGTTAGAACTCCATGTGCATCTCTTTGACCTGGGCCTATTCAACTATGAGAACAGTCGATTACAAAAGTTGATATTTTACGAAGCATTAGTTACACAATGATCTTAGACCCCCTGAGAGTTAGTATCCTAGAATTATTGGTTTATTTATTTGACCTCTCACCATTATAATAACTATTTTTTTTCTCGAACACTGCCAGCTACAGTACAGGCACATTCTAATAGCAATAAAAATAATAGGAAAATATTTCATGATGCCTTCTTAACGATAGGCCAAAGTGTAACTGAAACGGCTGTGATTAAACACCTGTTAGTGGACGAACTTAGGAACTCTGAGATTGTGATAAGTGAGCACAAATTATGATAAAGGCGAATGTAAAAATGTTACGCAAAGCATCGAAATTTTAGACATTTCATAAAATATTTACATGGGACAGAGTTTCTAGAAAATTTTGATGTTACTGAATTGCTTTAGTTGCACCGTTATAGTTACGTCTCATGGCAGTAATTTTGTAGAACTCTATACTAATGCATTACTAATAATTTTGTTGCTCGATTTCGATGTGATGCTTAAGGTTTGAATGGTTAAGTAATGCTAAGTATGCTCGAATTTGTAAGTGTGCAAAACTTCAGCTTTAGACAATTTTTTAAGGTTGAAACTTCTGTATCCTTTGCTTTGTAACTGGAACAGTATTACAATTTTCAAATTATTCTATGCACATTGTGTGTTTTGCCATTTGCATTGTCAGGCACACATTGTTTTGACGTAGTTTAATAATCGTCAGAACTCTGTGTGCTTTACATTGCACTTGGCCTAGTCAACTATGAATTCAGTCAAATATAAAAATTGATATTTTATGATGTATTAGAAATACTATGATCTTAGAAAGAAACATTAAGACTGATCTAGGTCCTATCTAGCACGGTTGAACTGTAAGAAATAGTACTGGACCTCGCAGAAGATAGTTTCAAGCCCATTAGTTGTTGCTCATTTCACAACAAAAATATAAATGCGCAAGTAGTGTTCGGTTCAGTTGTAAAACCACATAAAAATAATCGGCATCTTTATAGTGTATGGCACGATATTTTTGGATTAGTAGACATGTGAAAAATTCGTTCTTTCTTTTGGGAGAAAGCTATAACTCAAATGTGTGTAAGTTCGTGTTACTTTCGCGATTGGCCCTTGACTTTATTTGGCTCATCCTGGAACGCACTGATTTATTGACATAGAAGTTGCTAAAGAGGCATCACTGTGTCAGCGACAAGCCAGTGATCATCTGCTGTCTACTTGAGAACATATATGTTCTTGTTGGGTAACCTTCTGGTCAGCGAATCCTTGTAACAGGAAGAGTGGGTGGACATGAATTCTGCGAGGGATTTCACTGGACGTAGGTGCCAGTCATGCTGAGGCAACAAACTACGAACTGCTATTACAGCTTCTCACCATATTGCTACAACCCCACCAAGGAGACTGGTTATCTGTGAAAGGTGCTGACTGCTCAACGAGGGATGAGATACCTGCTCGACTGAATCAACGACCTAGGATATACAAACGAGTTCCGGTGACAGATGTTACGACACTGCCTCAATCTACATAAGCCTTCTCCAAGCTGGTTGGAGGGGGCTTCACAAGTACATCAAGTATAGCGACAAAATCGGCCCATTAACCTTCAGGGTAGGTTGTCCGCAGCCTTTTTTTGCTGACAGCATGTTTCCTCCAGTGTTGACGCGGGACTGCTGTTGCTTCTCACATGGTAACTTTAAAAGGATGTATGACAAAATTTTGCTGCTTCTTGCTGTCTCTCCCTGGAACTTGACACACGACAGATCACGGCGTCTCCCTTCTACTCTTAAGGCCATGGTATCCTAATTATTCTGTTTTTGGGATTTATTTTTTTTATCTTGATAGTGAGCAGATATTGCAAAACCATTGTATAGAAATGATGAAAATCGCTTGTAGTATGTATCCTTGTTTAAACATTAGTTGCTATAATTTTGTGTGGTTATCATCTTAATAAAATTTTCTTAAAGACAATAACAAGCCAGAACTATAAAGAAAATATGTTAAAAATATTGAAAACATAGTAGAAAAAATTTTCAGTGTTTATATGTTACGATTTAGCAATATCTACTCCCTTTCTGCATTTAAAAAATAAAACCTCCTAAAATAGCATAAATAGGGATCCATAGCCTTTACTGAATGGGACGAGGAATGCAAGGTCACCAATTTTACATTATTAAGAATAGTGTATAGTCTAGTCGGCTGGAACACCCTATGTTCTCCCCCTAGAACAACCCCATCTATCCGGGAGGTCTCGCCAAGCCAGCTGGCAGGTCGGAGATCACCTTGTGCTGCGAGGAGGGGCAGTACAATAATATTTGGTCAGCGAACACGCGAAGATTTACTGTTTCTGTGTCTAATAAGTAAGGGTGTTCTGTACTGAATAATTCGTAAACTTATACTCGTATCAAACATCGTCAAACTCATACACACTTATTTCCCATAAAAATACAATACTTTTCGGTTCTATAGTTGTCGTACAAGCTCATGTCAAAGAACAATTTGACTATTTTCGCTGCTTACCCAAAGTAAAACTATTCAATAGATTCAAATGAAATAATTTGGACTGAATGATAGTGTATTAAGTTACAGAAGGCCACATTTGTTATGTATATATTATTGTATATTATTGTATTTTATTTTCATAAAAATACAGGTACTCAAAGTTATGCAAACAATTAGGTACATTCAAGATATAATATTTATTGGAAACATTATTTACATGATGTCACAAAGGTGTAATTCTGTAGCATCATACATTTAATTTTACTTTAATTAATTCGTTCGTATCATTTGAATAGTTTTTACTTAGGATAAGTAGCGAAAATAGTTAAATCGCTACTACGACATGTGCATTTTGTAGCAGACTAAACTTCACTTTACTTTACATAACAGAGCATAATCTGCAATTCAACTGGCCACGAACTTTTATGTGTTGACATTTACGTGTGCTACGTCTTTACAGAGATTGGCCTCTCTGCCATGTACGCATTCTCCGCGGCAAATCACGACAATATCGACCAGCGGGAGACATCGAACGTGCCTATAGTCACTTGGAGTTTAGTAAGCTGTCAGAAAATAATGCGAAATTTGCATTGTAGTCATATAAACTCCTCAGAAAACACAGTGCCTTATCGAGATATCTCCTCCTAATTGGTCGCACCCCAAGCAAACGGAAGGCATGGATACGTGTAATACAGTTCATTAAACTGAGCTAATATTTGCTTAGACATTTACGTATCTGTACTTACAGATAGTGCTTATCGGGATAAATTTTTCTGTCTAGTTGCCCCCTTACAAACAGTTACTCTTACATTAAATACAGGAAGGTTTTGAATAAATAATATTCTTCTGGCATCACGTACAGTACAGACAGAATCCGAGCAACCTGATTGACTGTCTGTGTGATCAATAGAGGCCCCAACACTATTACTTAATACAATCGTATTTTTAATAATTCAGATCATAAATAAATAATGTAGCTCTTTACATTTGCAAATTTTAGGTAAAACATAAGCAAAACCGGCAAGCTGATTAGGGAGGACTCTCGGGGAAAACAGTCCCATCCCAGATACATACGATACATGTGTCAGTCGTCAAAGGGGTTTGGGGCCTGATAGTTTAGGTTTAGAGGTACTGGGCTTAGCTAAATGTTTGCAATAATGCGCACAAAAATAAACATTACAAAGAATAAATAAACAAGGACACAATGCTTTTTAAATTTTCGAAAAATAAAATATATACATCATAAAAATTAAAAAAAATTAATTAATAGTTTTTATCTTTCTTGTTATTATTTAATTTAATTTAAAGTGTTGCACGTAACAAATAATTCTGGGTCTGAGTATAGTTTTACTAAATTTAGTAAACCGCAGATTAATTGTAAAATTTTTGCGAATGAAAGATTGGGCGCCACACTACACTGTATGTGTTGCATCAAAGTGCACATAATAAGTTATAATTATCATGTAAAAATACAAATGTCGTTTTATTGTTACAGGGAAACATTCGAGAACTTAAGTGTCTTTATCACTAACAGACAGTGATGTTTTGTGGTCTTAAAAGCAATACATAATTCTCTGTTAAATGGAATTGGGTAAGAATTGTACTACTAAACCCGCCGTATAATGCCTGCAATGCTGTCGCGTACCTCCCTTGTATTTATATTTATTATAGTCTGCTACCATTGGAATTACATGTACTCTTGAAATGCGTGCTGGTAGGGAGACCTGACACAAAATAGGCTATTTTCTATGACTGCTGCTCATGTAGAGCTAACATACAGTTTAAAATTGTATAAATAAATCCCAGAGGATATTTATACTAAAAAAAAAAAAGAAATTAAACAAGGGTTCAAATACCAGAAATATTTATATAGAAATTTATATATTAGATTTTACAATTGATTGGTTGTTAGGTTTCCACATAAAATTATATTAATTTTAGAAATAGTTGTTTTATAGAAATGGGGCGCCTTACATACAAAGTTTAGTTGAATATACAAATTAAATGTATAATATAACAATTTAATTCAGATACCTTTCATTTATATTTAATGAAACAAACACGTTTATGTTGAATGTTGAGAAAGAGAATAACAAACGACGCATTACCGTCATTGTAGTATCCATAGTCAATATAAAAGAATAAGAAAGTCAATGAGGCAGTTACTTATCGCCATGTTGAATTAGGAGTTGACATTAGGTCATGGCCAATTCGGTCTGCCTGGATAGCAGACTGGAGAAATTCAGTCGAGCCACGAACATCGTGTACTTGACAGGGAATTGAGTTGAAATTTGGAACTATCGTCTCGAACTTAGAACTGGCAACTGACAACTGGCATCTTGAAAATAGTACTTTGAAACTCGCACCTCGGACTTGCACTTGCAACTTGCATCTACAATTCGCACCCTCTATGAACAGAGGCAAAAACGGGAGAATTTAATTAATGTTCATGATTAATCAAAGGGAATGACCTCTCACGGCAGGAACGCTTACCAAAGCTGAGGGTGGCGAAAGCTACGAAGGTAGCAGCTAGAAGAAGTAGAAGTAGAATCTTGAAAAATAAACGATATACATTTTTCTAAACGGAAACTATGGCTCTACTGTATTATAAAACAGAAAAGAGCTAGAGTAGCCATCTAGTGACTATATACTGACGATACAAATGTCCGTGTTACACACGTAACAAAAGAAAATTGGTCTCGTGCAGGAGCATGTCTGCTGCGTACCTAGTGAGACTTAATAATAACGCGAAGTGACGCTTCGCGAAGACCACGTCCCTAATGCCAGAGATTAAAAATCTCTCAAGAGATGGCATGCGAGTGTTGAAACGGCCAGAAGGGCCTACAGTACGGGACAAGGTACAGTTAAAACCGGTTACAACCGACAGTACAAGTACAGCAAGTAAAGTGCAAGGCACTTTCTTACTAACTGAACGGGGGTGGGGGTGGTACAGAGTACAGCGAACGGCATCGCTACAGAGCGTGAGAGTGCTGCAAATACAGCATAACATTATCTTACATGCGGCTTGAAATACATCTCTGGAAATGTGTAGCAAGAAGCGAGCGCTGTGGCTACAGCAAGCAAGCGGTGTGAATGTATGGCCGGGATAATAAAGCAAATTAAATTTTAAAATTCTCCAAAATCCAACAAACACTTTATATAAAATGACAATATAAATATCACTGATAAACTTGATCTGGCTTAACAGACAATATAATGAATATTAAATGAAAAGATTGAGTAAAAATTTTTAGACGACACGGACTCCTCCCCTTAAGGCGGACACTATGGTGTTTCTTTCCAAAGAAATTAAAAATTCATATAGAATGTATCTGATAGCTGATAAAATAAACAATAACAATAGCAATCGGCCTGTAAATCAATTGGAATATAAATCAGTTGGGATCCCATAAAACTAAAGTGATTCTGAGTCGACTCAATATAACACAACATTATAACACACATGTACAGTTGCAACTGGTTTCTACATGTTTGTACAAGAATGTCGTTTTGACAGTTTCTTAAAACTAGTATCTAGAAATTTTTGGAATTGTAGGTGTGTAGCTGACTCTTGTCTATGCTGGACACACTTGCAGTGAAAATTTATTTCACTATGTATGCATATATGTACTCAATGGTACTGCATTTAGAAATCTTCAGTTTTCATTTATTTATCTTCTTTGTACTTAACTTCACTTAATTTCATTTTGTTTCGTTTCGGTTAACCTTTTGTTTACGTTTTGTGTTGTGCCTGCCCAGGGAAATGTGGAAAGAAAAAGGTCAAGTGGGTGATCAGTTCACAAGGCCTCCTGTGACAGATAGCAACAAGTTGGGCAGACTAACCTATTTAAGGTTAGTGGAGGTTCCCTTTAGTTGGGAGATGTGAGCTCGACGCTCGAATATCCCGTTGGTTGGGTTGCAGAGTGCGACAGTAACTGGGGTTAAAAACCTCTGAATTTGGTAAGGACCCTTCCAGCGACAGGAAAGCTTGGCCGCTCTTTTGTCTACGGCTTTGCTAAGGGTGTGTGCCTGGCACATCACCATATAGCCTACTTTGAATGGGTTCGACGTACGGTTTTTGTCATATTTCCTCTTATTTTGTTTATGAGCCAGATTAAAATTCTTCTGCGCTCGTTTCCAAATCTCCTTGATGTCCTTCGGATAATCAGGCAGCAAATCTGCTAGGGACCAACGATTGGAAAGTGGTGAATTTGGTTTATATGTGAACATCAGTTCAAAAGGGGTGGTCTTGTGTCCCGCATGGTGGGCATAGTTGAAAGCCATTTGAAAACCAAATAAGGTTCTGATACCATTTATCCTGGCTGTCAGCATGGAAAGCAATCAAAACTGCACTGAGATTCCTATTGAAGCGCTCCGCATGCGACGGCTGTGGGTAGTATGGGGTCGTAGTGAGTAAAACACATGTTTTTGAACTGGGGGGATTTTAATTGTGGACCATTGTCTGAGACAATAATTGAAGGTACTCCTGAATTTTTAAAAATGTAATTCCTCAAAGCTGAAATTGTAGTTTTTGTAGTGGCTTTACGAAGAGGAATTAACCAAACAAATTTAGTAAAAGCATCAATGCATGCTAGAAGCATAGTATTGTTTAATTTAGAACGAGGAAATGGGCCTACAAAATCAATGAAAATCTTTTGTAAATGACGCTCTGCAAGGTCTGATGAAATATACCTAATATAGTATTTTGTGCTGGTTTACTCAAAGCACAAAATTTACAATGTTTAACACTTTCTGAAATATCCTGATATATACCTTTCGAAATGAAAACACTTTTAATAGAATTTATGGTTTTGTTAATATCCAAGTGGGCTCCTATTGGCGAGGAATGATAATATTGTAAAACCTAATCACGAAGATTCTGGGGCAAAACAATTTTATGATCTCTAGAAAAGCGAGGCTTACAATATAAAATACCTTTAGAAATTTTGTACTGCTTGGGGGCTGTATCCTTCTGAAGCTGATCAATAAATTCACAAATGGGAGGGTCGGACTGTTGATGAGTTTTGACGTCCAAAAAAGCTAATGGAAAATCGGTT
Source organism: Medauroidea extradentata (assembly GCA_003012365.1). Classification (NCBI taxonomy): domain Eukaryota; kingdom Metazoa; phylum Arthropoda; class Insecta; order Phasmatodea; family Phasmatidae; genus Medauroidea; species Medauroidea extradentata. The sequence goes on from PNEQ01025816.1 coordinate 94,304, forward strand.
AACAAAGCATTACAAACGTTCGACTGATTTGATGTACTAACCTCCTCTGGATAGTTCTCATACATACAAGACAAAGAGTCGGCGACAATGTTTTGAGTTCCTCTAATGTGTTGATTATGAAATTTTAGAAAATACATTTTGACAATCCATCTGCCTAATTTGCCTAATTGCTTTGGATGTGATAAAAACCATGAAAAAGCTTGATTATCTGTTTCGAGTAGAACATTTTGATGATCTAACTACTGTCTTAATTTATCTATGCCAAAAACAACTACGAGACACTCAAGTTCGTATACTGAAGAAGCTTTATTTTTTCTTGATGAGTGAGTGTTCGCGACTGGCTGGCATTGACCATCGACTTCCTGTGAGAGAACAGCACCTAGTGCAATGCTAGAGGCATCTGTCTGAAGTATGAAGGGTTTTGAAAAATCGGCAGTTCTTATAACAGGAGGGCTAGCAATAGCCATTTTTAGAATGTCGAAAGATTCCTGTTGTTCTTTTCCCCAAACAAATTTAACACCTTTTATCCTTAACATGTTCAATGGGGCTGCATGTTCAGCAAATTTTGGAGTGAATTTAGAATAGAAATTTACCATGCCAATAAAGCATGAGATGCCTTTTGCATCTTTAGGCGGAGGTAAGTTTTTGATAGAATTAGTTCGGTCAGGGTCAATTGAAACACATTTTCCTGAAACTAGATGACTGAGAAATGAAATATATTTTACAGCAAACTTTACCTTCTTGGGGTTGGCAGTAAGACCAGATTTGCGAAGTCTTTCTAGAACTTCCTTAAGATGACCAACATGTTCCTCAAAATTCTCAGAATATACTACCAAATCATCCAGGTAGTTAAAAACAAATTTTAATTTAAGTTCACCAAAACTTGGTCAAGAAGACAGGTAAGCACTTGTGCTCCTGTTGCAAGTCCAAATGGGATGACAGTACTGATTTAGATTCCAGAGCACACGAAAACTGGTAATATGTTTGGATTCCTTGCTTAAGGGAATTTGAAGATATGCAGAGTTCAAATCAAAAACACTAAAATATTTGGCTTTACTAAACCAATTGAATGCAGAGTTCAAATTTGGCAGAGGCACACTTTATATGTCTATTTGTTTGTCGAGACCACGATAATCCACCACAAGACGTTTTCAATTTTGTTAATTTAAATTTTTCCACGTGGTCCAAAACAAGAAGTTGGTTTGGACCACTGCCCTACATGTTATTTTAAAATTAGATTGTTGTTGTTTCCTATTTATACAATCTGCAAACGCACGACCAAATTATTTTACAAAACTACACTGAACAGATTCAGTCTTTTCTTTTTTCAGTTTTGGAATAAATTTACTTTTAGGTTAGTGAAATGTTGCTGAATGTGTGAGTACATTACTCCCTTGATAAATTTTATGTAGTGTGGACAGGTCTCTGTAATTTAATGTGGATCTAACACGTGCCTTTTCTGCAAAACCTACATCGGTAGAATTTATACACAAACGGTCCAAGTCAACAAAAGTTTGTGGCCTGGTGGCAAACACAGAGCGAGAATGCTTAATAGGGTTCAACCCATCCAAGATGGTTGAAACGATCTCAGACTCAGATACTGGAAGCCTGAGCACAATAGCTGCCTCCTTGATATCAACTATGTACTTAGCCAAGGGCTCTTGATGTGACTGTAGTCGGTTGTACCACTCAAACCTTAGATTTACCAAATGTCTGGCAGGAATAAAATAATTTAGTACATCTTCATGGTACTGGTCAATTGAAAAATTATGGTTAAAGACTAAAGTTGTATGATCACTCAAAGGTGGCCTAGTGAAAGGGAAAACTATTTCTAGTAATTGGTTATCAGGTATATTACCTTTTTGTTTTATTTTAATAATTTAACTGAGAAATTTTATTAACTGATTTACATTTAAGCCAACAGCTTCTGGGAAAGCTAAGAGGCTCTAGAGGGTGTTTAAGTTTTCGAAAATCAGAATATGATGAAGTAGTGTTGGAGATGAGGTGAGTGACAAGTGGATTGTGATGAGAGGTTGTGTGTTGTGGTGCAGTTTGCATGCATGCAGTGGTTTGAAGGCTAGAAATAAGGTTGCTTGAATTTATAGGCTGTGGTGGGTTAGGTATATAGGTTGGAGCTCGGTAAGTGGGTTAAAAATTTATTGGCTGAATTTGATTGGTGTTCTGAAGTGGAATTGATTGTTGTTGAACAGGAGGAGGTTAGGAATTGAAGTGGCTGTCTGAAGGGGAGGTTGTGGAAAATAAAATTGCTGGAACTGTGGTAGATACTGTTGAACATTTCCTGAATGAGTGGATACTGACAAAATTTGTTGTGAAGATGTGGGTACAAATAGGTTCTCAGTAGTGGGGATGAAAAGGGGTGAAATGGCCAGTGATGATGTGGCGCTGCTGCCACTTGTGGATTCTACCACATCAGAAGGCATTTCTTCCTGCTCGTCATTAGTATTACTACCTTGTGCTTGGGTAGTTTCAAAAGTTTGGAATGAGGTGGGGATGGTCGCAGGTGGAATGACAAATGATGAGAAGGTGTTGGATGCAGTAGTACTTGTGGCTGTATGGGTGTGTTCCCTTCTTTCAATATAAAGTTTAATTTCTGGAGTGTCAGTTCTGTCACTGCGTGTTTTCTTGAACATCTTTGTAAACATTTTTACTGGATATGTTTTTGAAGTAGTCACAGTTGAAAACTGAGAAGCAGTGGAAAATACAGGTTGTGAACATACATAGGTCAGATGACCATTCAACAAATAAATACAGCCCTTAGTGTGTTCAATTTGCCGCTGTATTTGGTCCAAATCATTTTGTATTATGTTTCCTTGTGCCAATATAGTCTTGTTAAAGTTCTGCCAAGACTAGCAGTACAACTGCTGTTTTGTAGTGACTGAGCATTGTCACTTAATTCTAGTAGTTTATTTGAACAAGTATTATGTTCTTCACTTATGTTCATTTCACGTAGATAATCTACTGAGGATTGTATGCCATCATTAAAGGCTATACGAACTTTCTTTCGAAGCACTGATACATCTCCAGATGCATCCAGATTTCGCGCCACTAACTAAAAAATGAGCTCATCCTCGAGCAGGTATTCAGGGAGTCATATCCGACATTTTTGCAGTAATTGGGACACGTAAAATTAATGAAATCTGCGTGAAACTTCACACATAACAAGTGCACTCTGAAGCACACGAACAAGAAAATATCTCACTAATTAAACACATGTAACAATTAAATTTAAATAAAATGAATAACCCTTTCAATATGCATTAAAATATGTACATATGGTTAGTAATAAAGTGACAAAAGAAAACAAATACTCAAGGCATGAATAGAAAAATAAAAATTCACGTCACGTAAAATGTAAACAAAGACCTAGGGAATTCCACTATGCCCTGGTGTAATCAGCATGGGAGAAGTTGGCGGCACTGGTCGTGCCCAACGACAGCAGCCATGATGTGACAGTGATGCTCTCTATGGAAGAGCGGACTAAATAAATGTAAACAAACATATCGGCAAAAACTGTAAATTAAAAATATTAATAAACAATGAAACTGTCACTGAAAGTTACTAATACTATACAAAACACCTTTTAAATGAAAAATAATGCATTTAGCACTTACCTTGTGTTGGTAAATGATGAAAATTATTGTGCTCCAAAAAAAAAAACAACGTCTCGTGCAAAGAGACTTAAAATATAATTAAATGTATATAAAATAAGTATAAGTAGTTCAGTAGAACTTGTGTTCTTTATTAACAAAAGGCAAACTACCTTATTTAGTAATTAGTGTTTTGACAAAAACCAAATGACCACATGACTTGAAGGTCACGATGTGCGAAACTCGTTAACTTATTTTGTAAACAATTAGTAGAGCAAGAGCACTTAATTAGGTTGTAAACAATACCTAAACATTTATAATGGAACAGAAACACCAAAGCAAAGTTACTTGTAGATAAACGCGCCCACAAATCATACACACGAGCTCCACCGGGCCTTGGCTGACTTCAAGGACAACTGGCAATAGCCGGCAAAAAGGACGCGCTCGTAATAAACAAACAAAAGTCGAGTGGTGCAACATAACATTTTTAAAATTAAAGTGCCTGAAATTAAATATAGTAAACATGCAAATGTAACTTGGAAGCTCCAAACATTCAACATAGAAACACGTTATTAAATACAATTACTAATATTAACACTGGTACCACTTTGGTACACAAAAATAAGACATGAACAAATACCACTTTGGTATTACAATATTAGTGAAAACATAACCACACAATCTGCTACCATAATGTAGCAGATAAATAAAACATGAACTAACCACGTTCTGCTACCATAATGTCGCGTACCGCCCTTGTTGTATTTATTTTTATTATTGTCTGCTACCACTGGAATTACATGTACTCTTGAAATTTGTGCTAGTAGGGGGACTGGACACAAAATAGGCCATTGCCTATGACTGCTGCTCATGTCGAGCAAACATACAATTTAAAATTGTATAAATAATTCCCAGAGGATATTTATATAAAAGAAAGAAATAAAACATAGGTCCAAATACCAGAAAACTTAATATAAAAATTTAAATATTATATTTTACAGTTGATTGGTTGTTAAGTTTGCACACAAAATTGTACTAATTTTAGAAATAGTAGCTTTATAGAAATAGGGCCCCACAAACAAACTTTAGTTGAATATTAAAATAAAACATGTAGTAAAACCATTTCATTAAGTTACCTTTTATTTGTATTTAATGAAACTAACATGTTTATGTTGAATGTTGAGAAAGAGAATAACAAACGACGCATTACAGTCATTGCAGTATCCATAGTCAATTATCGCCATGTTGAATTAGGAGTTGACATCATTCCATGGCTAATTCGGTGTGCCTGGATAGCAGAATGGAGAAATTCAGCCACGAACATCGTGAACTTGACAGGGAATTGAGTTGAAATTTGGAACTATCGTCTCGAACTTGGAACTGGCAACTGACAACTGACATCTTGAAAATAGTACTTTGAAACTCGCACCTCGGACTAGCACTTGCAACTTGCATCTACAACTCGCACCCTCTGTGAACAGAGGCAAAAATGGAGAATTTAATTAACGTTCATGATTAATTAAAGGGAATGACCTCTCATGGCAGGAACACTTACCAAAGCTGAGGGTGTCGAAAGCTACGAAGGTAGCACCTAGAAGAAGTAGAAGCAGAATCTTGAAAAATAAATGATATACATTTCCATAAATATAAACTATGGCTCTACTGTATTATAAAATAGAAGAGCTAGAGTAGCCATCTAGTGACTATATACTGACGATACAAATGCCCGTGTTACACACATAACGAAAGAAAACTGGTCTTGTGCAGGAGCACGTCTGCAGAGCACCAAGTGAGACTTAATAAAGACGCGAAGTGACACTTCGCGAAGACCGTGTCCCTAACGCCAGAGATGGAAAATCTCTCAAGAGATGGCATGCGAGTGTTGAAACGGCCAGAAGGGCCTACAGTACGGGACAAAGTACAGTTAAAACCGGTTACAACCGACATGACACGTACAGCAAGTACAGTGCAAAGCACTTTCTTACTAACTGAATGGGGGTGGGGTGATAAAGAGTACAGCGAACGGCGTTGCTACAGAATGTGAGAGTGCTGCAAATAAAGCAGAGACTTATCTTACATGAAATACAACTTTGGAGACGTGTAGCAAGAAGCGAGCGCTGTGGCTACAGCAAGCAAGAGGCTGGCCAGGCGGGCCGTGTGCATGTATGACCAGAATAATAAAGCAAATTAAATTCCCAAAAAAACCAACAAACACTTAATATAAAATGACAGTATAAATATCACTGACAAAATTGTTCTGTCTTAACAGACAATATAATGAATATTAAGTGAAAATATTGAGTAAAAATTTTAAGACGGCACAATGCAACACAGCCAGTTGCAGTTTTGAAAGAACGTCTAAGTTAGAAATAGCAGAGCAAGTATTTGTAAATAATTGAAACTGTAAGAATTTATAGAATTAGCTATTTGCATTGTAATGTAGGCATTGCTGTTGGTGTAGATTTGAAATCATCACAGCACTGCTTACATTACACTGCAGTAGGCACAGCGAAGTATACATTTAGTCAAATACATGTTCATCGGAAAATAATGGCACAGATTAAAAAAAATCATAGCCTCAGGTTCCTAAACAGAAATGTACTGGAATAATCAAAATATATGTCCCTAAGGTAAAGACATGGGGAAAGATGGCTCCAAGCGTCACAGGAAGGCGCTGCGTGACAACATCCAGTGCATCACCAAGCCTGCTATCCGAAGGCTGGCTAAGAGTGGCGAATTGAAGTGCCTCTCTGGCCTCATAGACGAGGAGTTTGGTGCATTGTTGGCATAACTATATTGATGGTCGCAGTGGTTCGCAAACCCAAACGTTCTAAATATTAAATATTTTCAGCATAGACAATGTGCTTAACATATCCCCAAAAGAATAAATCGAGTGGGCTTCTAGATTGCAAAGGAACACATCTGCGTCTTTCGATATAATCATTTTAAAAACACGCACTAAGGGCATTGCACACTGCTGATAATCAATGCGGCGGTGCGCCATCTTGCTGGAGGATTTTACTATTTCCATCCTGTCGTTCAACATACTTAATCTGAGGGAAATACGTACAACTATAGCATGCCTATATAAATGTTGTCAGTGATGGTTTTTTCGTCGAACACAAAAGGCCCTACAACTACACCACACATTCAGTTTAGTATAGTCGTGAACGTTCTCGTTGACTATGTTCGGTTGCTGTGATCCCCAAATTCTGCAGTTGTGGCAAGTAACCCAACCATTACGATGAAAAGTTGCCTGTTACTGTTTTGCACCCGAGTTGAAAAATTTCTTTCAATATACATTTCGTTTATCATGTAGGCAGCAAATACTAAACTTTTGGGGCGATCTTACGGTTTAATTTCACATCTCATTTAAATTTTGTAGGCATGTACTCTCAACCGTTTGTGAATAACATTTTGTACGCGACTCTTCCGAACAGAAAGCCATAAAGCTGTGGTCAGCTGACTTTTTGGGTCTGCACACACAAGACATCCTAAGCCGTGTTCCTGTTTCATTCGTGTTCGTTGCAGTCCTGGCGATTATTTCTTGTCAACGTTACCGGTTTTGCGGGAAGTATTTTACCAGCGACAAATAGCCCTTCGTTCTAAACTGATGTTGCGCAATCACTACCGATTTGAACTCAGCAAACCACAGCACGCACTGTGCCTTCTGCTGCACGGTCGCGATCTCACTGATGGTCGTCAGACGGCGTATTCGCCTATTCCTCAATTCCAAGCTCACTTCGCAACTGTTGGAGACGACATAGAAAATAGTTGTCCTTCCTTATTTTTGGTAGTAGAATCATTTTAATACAGTAAACCATCTCAAGGCTACACAGTTTTGAAAGTGTACCATTCTCCTTCGAGGCTCTTGTATGGTAGATGCTATTTTACTATATCATGGACAAAATTAATGACTTTTGACCTGGCAATCTGGCAAATAGATATTTGTCTGACAAGAATGATAACCCAAATTACTCGTAAGTGTCAGAGTACAACGAGATGAAGCATTTTAAGCCAGTAAAATGAGATGAAATCAAATTAATTTTTTAAAAGTATTTCATGTTAGTAGGATGAAATAATATATTCTCGTGCAAAGGAACGTGTAAATAGATTGGTGGACATGCGCCACTTTGAGAAAGCTCAGAAATCTTCGGCGACAGCGACAGTGCGTTGTTTCATTCCAGTTGAACTACGGCATTTTGGCACGTGATCTTGGCCTTTAGCATTGACTTATAATTTTGGCTGCCATCGTGTTTCACACTTCTGTCAACCATATTGCTTTCAAATTACAGGCTTCTACTCGACTTACTTTTATTTACATCGTCCATCTTATTTCCAGCTGCCATATTATTATCTCGTTACTCGCAACCTTTCAGTTATTATTCATTTACCTCACATAGACAGCTATATCATTTTCTGCTGTTAGCTCATGGCGATGCTAGTGTCCTTTTTGATGTTGGTATTTGATTCTTGAGTTGATCACCAGCAGTGCTGCAGGGAGTTTGTTTGTCTATCGCCATTTTTTTTGTATCGCCAGCTGTGCAGCGCAGGTGTTATGATGTGTGACAGGCTGGACTGCTAGTGAGTCTAATGTCTCAAATTAATTAATCTAATTAATTTTCCTTAGAGTTTTGTACTATAGTGAGTGGTAACAAACAAGTGAAATCTTATAAAAATAAAAAAAATAGTTAAGACTACAAATAGGCCGTTTCATGTGAGAGATCAGGATACAATCTCAAATCTGGCATCGAGTTTTAATATAGTTCTTTAAATTTTCAATTTCAAGTCCAAAATGAAACACAGGAATACTGGCACAGTCAGATGGCTGAATAGCCGGAGCTTGTTAGTTGATTCAACCATGGTTTGAGATACTGGATTGGGACATTTGACACGAGTAGGCCTATGTTGTCAGGGATGTGCCAACTACACTTTTAGGGAAGGGAGGGTAGAGTAGGCGTCAGTAAATTCTTACTTATTTGAGAAAAGTCATAACTTTTTACTTATGTTGATACAGACATCCCCAAGTCGCCCATTGTGTTGGCATGTGCCTGGTTGTTGAGACTTTGTGGGTTCAGACATCATGACAACGCAGTTCATGGTATGTGGAGGTGCTTGTGCAGTCAAGAGGAAGTAAGCCCAAGCAACTATGGTGTATCAGGATGGTATTATAAGTTTTCACACACTGGCACAGGATTGGCGGTTTTGATGCTGAAGTCATGGTTATCATGATCGTAGCCACTGTGGGCTTTGCCTTGCACTGCGATTTAATCTGAGCAGAGCGACTGGCACCCCATATAACTAGAGACACAAGGAATTCGGTTTATTTTTGACGTCAGCCTAGACTGCGAGTTGTCGTTGGCCAAAAATATCGTGGCCTTGCAGAGACAGCTTTTAGACAATTGTTTAATTTTCAACTCTAGAGTGATCAATATCCTTTAAAGTGTTTCCACAAGTGACTCTCAGCACACAAAGAATTGTAACCAATGAACTCACAGATTGTACCCAGGATGTAGAGGACATTGAAGTCTATCTTACCACTTAACAACTTGAAATATGTAAGTCTCTACTTATAGGTCGGGTGATTCAAAGCACATGTGTGGATGTCGAGGAGATCAAGCAATTTTCTTGTGAGGTCAATCACTCTTAAAATAAGCTTCGAAACCTTAAAATTTTTTATTTCCAGTTGGTTTGTTTCAGTGCTAGAAGACGAGCATAATAGAAGAACGATTTGTATGTATTATTTTTAAGGGTTTCTTTTTGTCGCAAATGTCACACAATGAAATAAGCTTAGGAGTGCCAGGCCTTACCCTCAGATTGCGAACTAGACAGTTTGAATAATCGTGACTTGCTGTAACCAGCTGGGATTGATTGAAGCAGCACTCGTGGCCGTGGGGACTCATAGACTACGACACCGCGTGTTTAGTCACTTGCCTACAGCTCCTACATCACTAGAGAGGGACATCACCACACTCAGCATCATTCCAGTCAATTTGCTTACCAGAGGAGAGCTTCAATCCTCGCCGAGAACACAAACACGTACATTGGGGTTCTTACACACCAACACTCAATAATATATGCATGCGCGAAACTAAAATTTCCCTACACGTACACAGCAACCCCGACCAGTCCAATGATTTGAATATGTGTCAGTGGTGCATTTTGTTTTGACAAGCACCCAACGAGTTATGGAGGCTTCGGCTTCCAATCTCGTGATGTTAAAGTCTTTAAGGGCATATGAGGACTTGGCGGGGTTCTTGGTCAGTATTTCGTTACTGTCTGGATTTATATTTTTAGACATAGTCCATTGCAACGTATTCGTATGTCAAAGGAAACTGTAGTGAAATAAATAAATATAAATAAACAGAGTATGTTTTAGTCAGTAGGATACATGTGCAACAATAATTTCCATTAATTTAATCATGTCAAATAACCAAGGGAAATAAATATTGAATTAAAAATTGATAATAAATAAGAGAAACTCAGACACAAACAAAGCAGACAACCCAGGTTTGAGGCCTGCTTTGGCGAACGGACAAAGAGATAAAATATATGACAAAAAAAAATACGACACGCTTTGACGAAACTATACAGAGCAGTATATCAGACACGAACCAAAAAACAACATGCAACACAACGAGCTAATGAAACAAAACACAGTAGATCATTAGACACGAACAGAAAAATAACACGCGAGACAACTATGAGACGAAACAAAACACAGTAGTTTATTAGACACAAACAGAAACACAACATGCGACACAAAGATGAGACGAAACAAAGCACAGTAGTTTATTATACACAAACAGAAACAAACATGCGACACAACGATGAGACGAACCAAAAACATGTGACACAACGATGAGACGAAACAAAACACAGTCGTTATCCAGACATAAGAACTACGTTACATTATCTGGAATCTGTTCCCGTCATCAAGTAGAGACACACAGGATACAGGAACACATGTGAGACGAAAGATTTTTATTTTCTTTTCTGTTTTTCCTTGGTTTAATTGAGTAGATTTCATTTACGGACTTTTATGTTTTATATGTATCCTGTTAACTAAAGTATACTCTGCTTATTTTATATTTTTCCTATTTCTCTTTAGTTTTCTTTGACAGATATCTCCATTAATGAAGTACGTCTAAAAATCTAAATCCAGTCAGGCAATTCCAATTCCACAACTCTTTGAAAGATAATTTCGTAACTGTACTAGTCAGTCTAGCTGTCTTTCTTCGCCCAGACGTCTCTCGCCTGCAGTTCTGCATGATGACACTGCTTCATAACGTTTAAGTGTTGCTTAAATAAAAACAATTTTGGATTCAGTTTTTTGTTTTTTCCCCTTCATGTGTACTTTTAGAGCCCTATGCAACACGCGCCAGAAGACGCACGGAAGCTGGCAGGAGATAAGAGCTAGACTGCCTCAAGTGTCAACAACCATGCGTGGGGCGCGAAAACGGTGCGCAGTCTTACGGCCGTTGGCTTTTTTATATGGGACTTTAATTGGTGAGCTTATGTTTTATTTATGAAACTACATAGTAAAGTACAGATCTATCTTCGTCTTAAGATTCCGGTTGGTACTTTATACGTGAGAACAGACTGGAAAAGCCGTTTTTGGGCACTTTGAGGTGACCCAAAACCCTGTTTCTAAGCACGATATCTAAAAAGAAAACTAGAGAAGCATAGTATTAGATGTTTTCTTTTCGTAGATAGAGATATCAAACACATATTTAGTAGTATCCTTTAAAAAACTTTTTCCCCAACACTCTACAACGCAGTTCGTGTGCGGGCTGTACAGGGTTCTTAAATGTTCGTTAAAGAGTTTAAACATTTAGGCTACATAAATTTAGAAGATTATTCCTTCTCTGCTTGTATTTGTAGCTGTTCCTATAAATCAGGGACTAGAGAAATTGTTTTACATTTTTCATGTTGACAGGACGAAATTTTCGTTGATATTTTGTAGCTTATTCGACAGCATTTCGTGACCACTGTAATCTATAAGTTAAGTAAACCACTTCTTTATTATCAGCTGTTTACCGTCACAAAATAAAGAAGACAGTTGGATACCAAATTTCAAATAATAATTATTAAAGTTTTTATCAGTGCCCTGACGCGCCAGAAATTTTGACACATTCACTGTAACAGAAGTTATCGATCGAGGAAAAAATGGATAAATCCAAGGCGATAGGGTTCAGCACCACTTAAGTTTGCAAAGAATAATTGAATACCCAAAAAAATTCAAAGCTTCCTCAATATTGCATCTATAAGGTCTGCAATAGAATCTGTTGCAATTTTGTATGGTCGGTTTCTTGAAACTATGCTTTGAAATACAACATATCTGAGGAAATGCCTGTAAATTACCGAGACTGTACAAACATTTTCAAGTAAGACTCTGCACATTGCACGTTTTGCCATTTTCGGTGTCATTGTAGGCTTTGTTGATGATGTAGTCTTGAAACCATCACAACAATGCCTACAATTCGCTGCAATTGGCACAGTCGGTTGTACATAATATTTTACAATGTCGTGGCCGAATTTTTACTTAAGGGGGATTGATACCTGTCAAGTCGTATTTACGGCTTTTCTTGTAAATCAGAGAATATAGAGATTGTGTTGGCAAGGCATAGTTTATTGATTCGTTTAGTTTTTGGAATCCATATGACACTGTTTCCGTAACATTTGTGATCTCTGTAGTCACTTCCGTAAATAAAGAAATTTCTCCTTGTCAGCTGTTTCTTATTGCAAGATAATTACATTATTATGGTTCCAACAATTTCAGAAAATCGATTAAGTTTGTATCCATGCTCTGCAGTGACAAAAATTTTAATACATCCACTGCAATAGAAATTTTTCGAGAAGAAATATATAAATCCAAGGTGGTAGAGTTCAGTAACCCTTAACTGTTGTAACAAAATCAAAATCCTTGAAAGGTTACAGCATAGTTGTTCTGGAAATCTCGTAAATGTTGTTGTACATTGACTTCTCTGATAACGTAATTTTCTATTGGCCTAAGAGTAAGTGAGACGCGGTGGCAAGTTACTATAAAGTATCTTGTGCACTGCCAGTGATTTGACAACTATGGACGCGTGATCGTCAACATTCTGGATATAAACCAAAGTCTTTCTGAAATGTTAATGTGTGGGACAAGAAAAAAGGAGGCGAGATATATAATAGCCTCTTTGTTACGAGGATTACTTGATGGGATCGACGCGGCGGTTCCACATTCATGGCAAGGTCCTGACGTACGGTCAAAAAATTATAACGCGAAGAACATACTGAAAGTGACTATTTTACGTGCGGAGCAGTGAGAAGGAAAATGCACGAGTACTAAATTGTCGACCAAACAGTTCCAACTTTAAATACTTTTAACTAGGCTTTGGGTGATGACGGGGTTTGGATTGCAGTAAACAGCTTTTGAGAAATCTACTAAAGAGAATAGGATTTCGTTCGAAGAAGTGTCAATCAAGGAGAAAGATCAGCCTGGTAAGGGCCACTTAGTCGGCCAAATCAAACACAGGCAAAGCTGTTATGAAAGATTCTATCAATCTGAAACTTTTTTTCTTTCTTAAGAAGAATTAATTTTAACACTTCGATTTGGTTTTCGATGTTTTCACAAATAAGTTGTTCAATTACTAGACACAGTAAGTAGCACCACTGTTATTCAGGGTCACAGCGAAAGGGGGGTGGTGGAGGTAAGGGCATATTGCCCCGGGCCCCAGACCTTGTCCTAAACTCTGAGGAAAAATTAGGTGGTTTAATTTTTCAGCTTTAAAATTCGTCCATTTTAACAGGATTACTATGTTTATAGTTTTGTTAGGATGTATCACGTACTTGACAATATTATTTTGCTAACAAATTTACAAGTATTATTGATATAGTCAGAAAGTAATTTTCTTAAAAACTTTATGCAATCATTATAGGCTCAAAACAATTTTCTTCCCCAGGCCCCCAATAACCTTCTTGAATGCCTGGTATTATTGTGTAAACTAAAGATGTGTAATTTAATAATATGTGTTAATATGTTTGAGTGATTTGAGCATCGGAGTATGATGAAATATTTTCCAGCCATTACTAAACTATGCAGCACCTGCATTATATCGGTATGAATTTCATGTAAATCAGGATGACATTCTGTCACCTTGGCTTTGAGGGGTGGTGTCGGAGTAGTCACACAAACCCCTCATGTGGGCTGGAAGGGTGGGATGGGGACAACCTACTTGCCCACAGCAATAACGTACAAGGTTCCGAAGTACGTTATCGCTGTGCGCATGTTGACCCTCCCCTTTCCACCTCCACCACTAGGAGGGAATCGGGTGACCACACCGACATCTCCCCATAAAACCAAGGTTACGAAATGTTGGCATGATAAACACTAACGCGAAACGAGTGATATAACGCAGGGACTGCACAGTGTAATCATGGCTGGAAAATACGTTACATCTTACACACATGCTCAAAACATTACAATCATACATAATCACAGTAGAGAAATAAAGTTTGCACACTACAAGCATGGTAAGTGTCATGCCATTAGTGTTTTCGATAATTCGAATCGTCCAAATCTAAAGGGTTGAGTTTATTTCACCCTTTCTTTAGAGGTTTTAGAATGATGGATCATTTCATGAAATTTTTCATTTAAAGGTAAAAGTAACAAAATTACACTACTTTTCAGTCTTTCTTTTCGGCGCAGAAACACAGGATGATTAATAAGTATAGCTTCTACAATCTGATGTAACATGTTATTAATGCCGGACATTAACACTTTGTCCCTATTAAAAAAGTTAAAAACTTAAATAATAGTTAGGCCTATATGTTATTTACCGAACCTAAGTCGGATGTTAAGCTTTCGTATTCTGTGACTCTCGAAGGTTCATCGTCGTAAGAATCTTCAAGTTTGACAATAATCTTGCCTATTTTCGTATCTAACAACTTATCAGGATTCCAGTACTTATTTTCAATTTTTACCACGTGCCAGCAACATTCTTTTCATTAATTTACAGAGTATGTACTAAAGAGCTGTTCATATGATTTCTTATTGTCATTAAGTGCGGATGACATTTCTTCACAAGCATTTCGTTTGATGTATCCCCACACTAATTCATCTGGGTTGAGGTCAGGATGGTAGGGCGGCAGCCTGATTACATAATAACCGTTTATTTTGATGATATCATAAATCTTAAAGCTTTTAGAAGTTGGCAATGTTTCATTTGTAACAATAACTCGGCTTTGTAAGTTCAGAAGGAAAAGAAACGTACATTTTTAGCCATTCTTGAATGTCTGGTTTCAGGCCAGCAGAAGTGGGTTTCTGTTTTTTTTAACGTTGTTATAACTTATGCTGTCGAGTACAACTACGGGGTTTTCAGATAAATAGGGTAGAAGTTTCTCTTACACCTGTTTTGAAAAATTATCGAATTTCATGTCATTTTCATAATCTTTGTTTTTTTTTTATTTTGACCAGAATTTAAACAATGGATTCGGTACAAAACCATCCTCACCCCTGCATTCATAATGATTAATCTAGCCTTTTCATATTGGATCAGTTAACTTCTTTTCCGACTGCCAACATGAACTAACACAGTGGGTGCCATGGATGTACGTTTCATTTACGTAAACGATTTGTCGACCAGCATTTAAAAACGTATACATTTCTCGTACAAAGCATCCCCTCCACGCTTCAATATCCTAGCTTCTTTAGCAGTATTCTAAAAAAAAACTCTTTATTGCTGTCCAAAACTCCATCACATCGCAAAGCCTTGTTTAATTTATTTAAAGTTGGAACTACTCTTCTGACTACGTAAAACTTATGCATGTACATTCTCTCTGCACCACATGCAAAACTTTCAACTTCAGTACGTTTTATACGTTCTAATTTTTTCCCCATAGGTGTTCAAACCCTTTTGACTTGTTAGTTTTCCTTAAGCCAAAATCCTTTTTACGGTTAATTCACACACACCCACTGTAGAATTTGTCGCTTCTCTAACTTCATACTTTAAACCAGACATCAACTTTTTCTCTAAGTTGTGACGCGATGTTGTAATCGATTTCACGAGCCTGTTCCCATAACAGCCGTCCCGGAGTAAGGTTCGACTTAATTCCCGACGTTAATGAGGTAGTCAGAGTTGCACCGTGTAACTAGGTTCCAGACATGACGCGCTGATACGTCCCACACGCGCCTATGTCGAGCCATTACTAAACCTCTCCCGTTTATCTTGCCGCATTATATCGTGCCACACTATACATATTGGAATCAATGAACAATTAACATCGATGTCTACACAGTAAAAAAAGAGCATGTACAAGGAAATTATTGTAACGTAATATCAGAACATTATCAGTCAGATAATAAAAGTAATATGTCAGAAATATTTTAAAGTGGTTACAAATATCGTAAAGAACTTTGAGAACTAGTAAAATAATGCTAATGAGCAGATTTTTCGAACTGAAACAAAATAAACCTAGGAGACCTTTCACATTTTACAAAACATGTCGTACTTTCACAAAAAATTTTTTTTGGAAACTATTTTCCAAAAAAAAAAAATTCGTAACATTACAAGCAATTATTGTAAAATGAACCAAATATTAGCTGTGAATATACAACATTTGTTTGTAGATTTACAGAAATGTTTGTAAGTAGACAAATAAATTTGTAAATGTAAAAGATTTTTGTAAATTTTACAAAATATTTTCGTAGTGTTACAAAAAAAATTTTGGAAACTGGTTTCCAAAAAACCTTTTGTAAAAGTACAATTTTTTTTACTGTGTAGAATGCTGGTAAGGGGTGACATGAGATGAGTAAAGAGAAGCGCTGGAATTTCGTGGTGTGGGAGGGGACGGGAGATTCTCGAGAAAACCCGCCGGCCAATGGCATCGTCCGACATAATTCCCCCATACAAAAATACGGGAACAGATACCACCGGGAACTGAACACACGTCGCTTTGCTGGGAGGCGAATGGTCTGGCCATTCGACCACTGTTCCCCTCGGGAATTTAGAGAAAGTGAATTTTGCTAATTCTTGGTTCCAGTTGTCAGCTCAACCGAGGAATGACGAACAACGTCCAATAAATTACGTTTGACCGACATTGCAATTTGATGATCTCCTGAAGATGTTGTAACATACACGAAAATTGATACGTATTTGACACTGAGGTAAACGACCGCAGCCAGTGTAACATTACTGATATTAATTTTCAATCATAGTTACTCAAATATTGGATTTATTGATATCAATTAGGTAATAATTTTAATTTATTTAAGGAAACCTACCATATCAGAGAACCTGATTGTAAAATCTCATGAGTACTTCTCATGCTCAACCTGGCTGTTGTGGCCATGAATACCTTAGTGAGCTATTGAGTACTTCTACATTCACTTTAAGCGAATCTCTTAAGACAGAAGAGTAAAATTGAATTCCATTTATTCAATGTTGAGCTGGTGTGAATCGGCGCTGTTTTACGTTGAACTCTCTCTACTAATTTCCAGTATTTTGTTGTGTAAGATTTTAAAGCAGTTTTATCTGCTTTCTTACTACGTTGCCAGAGTCTCCGAATTCAATGATTAACATTACTGTTCCACACATTATTTGCTCATTACCATTTTCTGTTTTGTTGGATATATGAAGGTTAAGGAACAATTTCCACTTTATTTTTACTCGGAACCCTACAACACACTAAGAACTAAGAATTGTTTTCTCAGCGGTCGTGAGGACTGTGAAAATTCGTAGGCTTAATACATTTACTGTTAGACTGTACATACAGAAAGGGTTAAGACCAACGGTCCATGTTTGTATTATTCAATAATTTGTTGATTATTTAAGGGGAAAATATCGCTGAAACGTTTCTTAGAAACGTTGCAAATAGTTTTTTGTATGTAGTCTAATTTTCTTAAATAATTTTTATATTAGCTAATTATTCATTAAAAATTAATTAAGTCTATAACTAGACAAAGTAATAGAACCTTATGTTTTTAAATAAATTAAGATACATAGTACATACAAATTCAAACATTTCTATGCAACGCTTTAGCGACATCTGCTCTCTTTCAGGATTCAAAAAATTAAACTAGAAAAAAAACACATACATAGGAACCTGTTGCCTTAGTAAACTAGAATTTGGATTAAAAATGAGCAAATTCTTATCGTTGTTTCAAATTAAGCATACACTCCAGCCGTTGATTTCAGGATATAGTGGCGACGGTAAGCAAGAGAAAATGTATGTTGCTATTTAAAGGTTTGTTAGTTGACTTTGTTAGTCGTCCAAACAGAGATCTGTATTTATTGTTGTAAATAACAAGTAATTTACTTCACACTTATCATTATATCACAATTGATATATGCACCTTCAGGTATTTTTAAAGTATTATTGGAATATCACCTTTAGTCTTACATTGTGAAATGTTGTAGTTGTGTAAAACACAAGAAAACAACGTGAATATCAACCCAAGACGCAGTCAAATATATTGTACCTTATAATGTACCTCAGTCGATTTTAGAATGAATAACTACCTATTTAAAAAAAAATCCTCGAATCTAGTAATTGTGATCTTACACTACGTCGGATACTTGGAACGCAAAACTAATTCAGCTAATAACTAAAGACTCTTCGGATTTTGTAAAGTCTTTTGTCAGGATTAACACAACCAAGAATTCTCTCATTACCAAATTCTAAGGAATCGCATCTTACACATAAAGTATACGTTTTTAACACGTTATCTAATTTGTTTTTAGAACCTATATCAAATGGACTTTACTTAATTATATCTCACAGACGCCTTGCTTAAAAACCGGGGCTAGCATTTTTTATTAGTTAAGTATTAATAAGATAGTATTTTACTTTATGAATGATAAAAACACGTAGACTGGTGAAAATTACGTGTCAGGTGAAATTAAACGCAAGTATACATCATACATGAGCCTAACAAAATTATTCTCGACTATCAATAATATCTAAATATTTCAGATATACGCTAACACCTACCACAGTATTATTTTATACCCAACTATAAAAAGGGAAAGCGACTTTAGTTTTATGTGTTGTGTTCAAATGGCATTCAGTTGTACAGAATAAAATAAAAGTAATTTATAAAATCCGTACAAATATTTTCAAATTAGTTTATGCACATTGTATGATTTGCCTTTTTGCAATGTTGTCAGCAGTGATGTTAATGTGGCCTTGAAATCATCACACCAATGCTTATATTACATTGTACTAGTCAGAGTTGATGCCAAGTGTAGATATTTACTTAAAGGTATAGTAAAAATGGGTTAATACTTTAGAATTCTAGGTTTGAACTGAGTAAAATTTTTATCTGTTTTAAGCATTTCAGTTTTTATTATAGCTACCATTTTCAATTAATGTTACCGACAATAAGAGTATGCTGCTTATTTGTCTTGGTTAGTCGATCGATCAGAAGTGAGTTTGTTTCTGATCGACTAATGAAGCTGTCTGTTCTGTTTCATTTTTAAACTAACATATACGCAAGTTTACATTTGTTACTAACTACATAACGATTTTAACATTTACTGTTACTTAAAACTCACATTGAGCATAGTAGGCTTGTTATTTATGCCGGTAACGTCTTGTGGAAATACAATTAAAAATAAAACATATAGAAGGAAATATGCGTGTATTCCAAAAACTGATGAAGTATTTTCAAAAAGTTTCTGCCCTTTGAATGAATTGCATTTTACACTGTAGTGGGGGCATTGCTGACGAAGAAGTCTTGAAATCATCGCATCATTGCTCACATTACATTGCACTAAGCCCAGTCGACTACAGTAGTTGATATTTTATGATGTCACATATATAAATATTGACGTAAAGGTATACCAGACCAAAAATGTGTTAATACCTCAGAATTATTGGTTTGAACCGTGCAAGATTTTTACCCATGCCATTTATAAACAGTTCAGCGTACATTGTAGCTAACATTTTCATGTAATCGAACCAACAGAATGGCAATAGTAAAAAAATATTTTATATATTTTTTTAAGTGTACTACCTGATTGACTTCGAGAGTCGATCAATCAGGGGTTGGTTTGTTGCTGATTAACTGATGTGGTCTGTTCGTACAATAACATCTTTTTAACTAACACATTCAAACGCTAATATTTTTTGCTAATTAAATTCTTACATTTCTTTAAAACCTTTACGTTTTTAATTCTTCTTTCATGCTATTTCGAGTCTTGTCGTTTCTATTTTGACCGATATTAGTAAAAATTAAAGAAAGACTGTTGTTTCTTACGAAACAGTGTATGTATCTTTATGTTTCCAGAAAGCTATTAGCTTAATTTAGCCAATACATCTTTAGAATTCATAGCTGCAAAATAATTTTATTATTATAATTTATAGGATCAATTAATTGTGCTAGTATTATGGAAATATAGCAAGCTGGTTAACATTTAACAATAGTGAAAGTAACATCTAAAGCGTATTCAGAGCACAATTAGATCAAAACATTTTATGCTTATTTCAATTGACATGAAACCAGTAGCATTCAAATTAACTAACGTCCAGAAGAAGAAAAAGTTGCATGTTCTTGCACAGACAGTTTTGGACTTTAGATGGAGGACAAACCGTACCACTTATATTATTACGTGGTCAATTTACCTTTATAACTCTACAATACAATTTTTATAAAAACAAAAAAAAATTGCATATTCACAAACAATTGTAAATAAAATGCAGATTGCATGCACAATGTAAACTAGGATTTTTATGTAATAATTCGAAACTTACCTTGCTAAATGTAATCAAATGCCACAACTATCGTTATCTTTAATTGTTGTTTAACGAAGAACAAGAGTATGTTGGCGTACATTTATCAGATTTTAGTATAGCCCGTCATAAATTAATAATGAACTTTTGTAAAGTTTTGTGAACTATTAAACCGTTTTAAACCACACACACAGACACACACACACACACACACACACACACACACATATATATATATATATAATTCTAATTTCTCTATGTTATGGTAACGCAGTAGACGACGCAACACTTCTGGAATTTTAAAGCCATAATGTGTTAATAATGTGTACTTAGTCAGATGATTTGGCTTTTAAGGTTTTGTTTATGACATGCTCTTATTTTCTTAATGTCAGCATTTTGAACAATTCTAAGATTACTAGCGAGATTTAATGAATATTATTTACATAATTTCATTTAACTTACTCATATACTGATGCATTTAATTGATGTCAGGTTCATATTTTCGAAACGGGTACAATGTAAACATTTATTGATTCTTCCCAATATCTGATAGGCCCTAAGCATTTATCGATACATCATAAAACTAGACATATATATAGTTCTTAGTTAATGACCGGTTTTCTAATGTACCTTGCTTATGTTGTTATAATATAGTATACATAATGGCGGATTTTGAAATATCATTTACGTTATTATCTAATTGAACTAATGAACAGAATTTCATACAGCTCAGTAAGCACATAATATCTATCACAGTGAGTTCAGTTTTATGTGTAATATTCGTACTATGTTGAATTCTTAAAAACTCTCGCTTTTCGGATTTTTTATAACGTTATATATGTGGGACAGTTTTCGAAATTTTTTTTGAGACTACGTACACACTCAATACTAAGTAAACATGAACTCAATTTTTTTGGAATACATTGTGTGAATTAAATACATTGTTGCGAGCTGCGACAACCTTGCAGAGTGGCGTAAAAGATACATTGGCGGCAGAACTAAGAAACCTACGACTGCACTTTACGGCGCAGTTTACCCTTTGTGGCGTCGCAAAGCCACCTGCACGCCGCGATTATCGTACAAGCAGTGTAAGCTGATATAGCAGCGGTAAGAATAAAGAAATCTCTTCGTGCATTGTGCTGATCATGTTCTATTTTTGCGACGCGCGACGCTGGCCACCTGCACGTTTATCTCGGGTTTCGTATAAGACTCGAATGACAGCTGACATCATGGTCTGGAGTATTCCTGTTTGTACTCTCTCCTGCAGGATGGCGCTTGACCCTGATGCGACCTCCTTCTAGGGACCTTGAGATAAAGTCTTGCCGTGAGAATTTTAGATTAAGGATATAAAAGAGAGCTGCACAACAGAGTTTTGGCCGGCAGGCATTTGGTGTGAATTGTGGTGATAGTGACTGGTTGCGTGAATAATTCAGGATTGTTCGGCGAGATTGTCTGCGGCAACGAGTGGTGCGACGAGGGTGTTTCGGGGCCTCAAGAGGACTATCTGTGTGTTCTTGGTTAGGACAGTGGGTGAACCATTCTGAATGGCGAGAGAGAATTTTCATTTATAGAGAACTTGTATAGAGGACTCCGATTTTATTATTTAGAGTTTATAACCTTTATGTGAATAGTATTTATTTGTATTGTTTAATGTTTTATTTGATAGTATTTAATTATTAGTGACATACAGAGATTATTTTGGTGTAGATAATTGTAAATAATTTAGGTTAGCTTCACACGTTTCATTTTCTGTTATCAAAGACCTCCACCCCTCAGCGTACCTAGCCCATTGTAACAATACTTCCCCTTTTTGGAGGATGAATTATACAACATAAACTTTATTTTAGAATTTGCTTGATGTTACACTACTTATTTGCCCGTAATTTAAAAGGTATATATAAATTATAATTTAATTTTTGTGTCACATTTACACTAGACATAATGATAAAATGATAAAAAGTGCCATATGTTGTGTCATATTCACTCATATTTATTCTATACTACTTAAATTGGTTTACAACTTAGACATTTGTGTTATACATCATATATTTAAAGCGTATTTTTACAACTTTCAGCAGACATAACAACTGCCGATTAAGAATTATAATACTGACAAAGAGAATAATCCATTGCCATACCATCTGTTTGCTTGTAAAATTGATTTTTGAAAGTGAAATATGTTAAGGTAAACATATAGTGTAATAGGTTGTATGATGAATAGAATAAGTAGTACTGACCTTCACTTCACAGTTACGTTAATTCTTAGCCAGAATTCCATGATCTTGAGGATTTTGGGTACAGGGACACTGAAGAAAAAGTTTTCTACGTCAAAGCTATTTCTAATGTCAGCGCCACGGAAATGAAGTGGCCAGAGTCTTAATATACTTAAACTTTTTATGGTAGGAATTTTGGGAGTCTTTATCGTGGCAAACTACAAAAACTGACTCTAGATACTGGTAAGTCTTGTTCGTGTATTTTTGGGAGACCATATGTGTGAGTTAGTTTGCTGATGTGTGATGCAAGTATTCTTCTTGTATTGCCTCAGATGGGTTAGTTGAGTTTCCATAGTGTTGGGAACACCTAGCACTCAGTGCTTGCTGTTGGATATTTATGTACCATTGTGTAGTTGTAGGACGGGTTAAGTTCTGTGATTTGTGATAGTCGGTTTTGCCAAGCAGAGCTGAATTTAAAAAAGGAGGTGGGGGAGCTAAATGGGGTATTTTCCCCGTGCCTCGCAGTCTAAAGGGCTTATTGTTAAGCTTTCGGTAATTCGGCAACTTTCGCGAGTAATCGCGTGTACATCCTTATAAATGGTTCACTTTCCAGGATTATTAAAAAACCAAAGGAAAATTTATTCTAATATAAAAATACAAAAATGTAACACTTTGTTTTAGCTGGGTTGTTAGAAAAATTTCCGTGAAATTATGGAAAAGTGCAGGCAAAAAATTATCCAGAAATCTTCGCACACTCAGATTTTCTTGATAACGGAACCCTCCGTAAAATTACGGATAAGCCATTTTCTGCAAAATTATTACATTTCTTTAAGTTACTAGCACTCCATTTTCCAGAAAAATGACATATTCTTACTTACTATGTTTTCTCGAGATTCTGACGTACTATTTAGTAACCTTAAAAATATTTTGAATTTGTTAGGAATCGAACCCTTGATCTTACAGTTAACAGTCAGAAGCTCTAACCAACATACCACAGTGACAATTTATGAGAAAGTGAGTTCCATGCAGTGGTAAGATATCAACTTTATAAGAGACAACTCTCGTATTTGACATCCTGATTTTAGAGAACTTAATTAGTTACATCATGAGTAAAAGATTTTATTCTATAGACTTTTCGGCCCTTTGTCCATGCGCGATACGAGTCCTTGCTTGTATTGCTCTTCTCTTCGCGGCAAAGTGTAGAAAACCAGGAAGCAGCACTTAAATTCTATTACCTTAGCATGTTTTGTCTTCTTTTCGTTTAGCACCATTGTGCATGCATATTAACTCCAGGATTCATAGTGATTATAAATACCACTTTTTTAAAGAAACACAGTGAAATATGTTTTAAAATTGTAGAATCATATTTCCATGAATTTATGGAAAGTTACGGCAAAACATCCGTAAACTGGCTATACGGACAAATTCCCGTACACAAAAATTACGGAATTGGCTTCCTTAAAATTACAGTACTTTTCTGTAAATATTTCAGTGAATTTACGGAAATTTTTAACAGTGTAGTGTGTAATATATTTCCGGTATACGAAGCTGTTTTAAGAAATCACTTCTGAAGAAGACCAGATTGATATATTCAGTAAATTTCCCAATTTTGAAATTAAGAACAAGCAATATGTCTTTTCTTCAAGGTTTAAGTCAAAAAAGGGTGATGCAAAGAAGATTCCGAAAAGTGATGTCCAACCCATATCAAGAGCTCTTAATTTTCGACTGCTAGTGTTAATTAGAGATGCTAGATGGGAGAAAGTCCTGAAGAAGTCAATTTCCACCAACATGGGAGGAGACATTTTCTACAACCTCAACCTCAACCTTAGGCGGATCTTAATTCTCGTTTACAATGAAATTGAAGAGTCCATCGTTCAGTGATACTGCAAAGAGTATAGATATAGCTAAACTAATGGTACGCTAAACTAAATTAGTATCAAAGATTATTTTAAAATGTATACAGTGATAATTAAATGTGCAGAAATTGAGCTCGTGGTTGGTTTATGCTTTGGTTAATCCCTATGCAAAATATGCAGATTCTTAAGATTTCAGTAAAAGTATCCTTTTTTAAGTTAACTTACTGTGAGTTCATTCTGTACTACATACTTACGAAGTAATAAATACAAGATATATTTACACCACGAAGACATTGCCCACAAAGTACCTAATGAAGCATGGTTGATTCATTTTTGATAGCACCAAAACATTCCCGAATATTCTACTGAACTGCACCTGTTCTTCGATGGGTGCCCTGCACAAGAACAATAATAACACTGTGTTAGGGTTATATACTACTTAGTAAGTTAAGGCAGATTCGGAGCTGTTTTCCAGCAATATCTTGTGTACGGGCATAACACTTTACCACCTGATAGTACATTTGCTTGTGTAAGAAGCGTAATGTAAAAAAATACAGAATGTACTACTCGCATGAGTATGTTGAATATGTCAGCAGACATTATATAGAGCATTCAAGTGAAGCTTGCAAGAACACAATAGGTAAAATTTTTCTATGCCATTTCCATTGTTAGCAAATTGATTTCCTCACGGAAAAATCCTTTGTAAGCGAGGGTAAGACTGCGGGGGTTTGCTATTACCTTCTGCAGAGAGGTGGGATGAAAGAACAAACACAACACCAATTACTGCATCCGGAGATGTAACCTTAAATTTTACCAACCCGACTGTGAATCGAACTTGGGACACTTACCCACATGCTACGTGCTCAAACCACAGAGCCAAGCGATCAGACTGAACATGTTGTGGATTACGATAATTGGTTGCTCGTACTTTATAAGCGATCCTGTTTTTTTCTGATGACAGTTATGGGAAGTTTGTGAACATGAACGATATAGTCATAACTTTTGAGCTTCCGTTGCAATGAGACGATAGTAGGGAATTTTGAATGTCGCAGAAATATTGATGGTCTTTTAAAATGTCATCTTATGTTTCAACACTCATTTAGAAAGTCGCAACGTTACCTGAACAAAATACATACAACAATATGTTTGCAATCAAAGTCAACAATGTGCAATGTATAATGAGAAATGATGCGTTTTATTCCAGAAGTGTAAAAAGAAAAAAAGGACTTTACTCAGTGCCCGTCCAACATTCCGGCAATGACTGATAAAAAATTGAAATTTAATTTTTAAAAAACCTGTTTTGTTAACTTAACCAATATTATAACAAATTTTCGTTGGTGAAATTACTTACTATTTTCTATGGGATAATTCACTTTATTACATCCTAATTTATATTTTATAGTATACTGTATAGTTCTACACGTTTTTACATAGAGTTTTTGTCAATGCTCTGCATAAATGTATTAGGTAGCGCGTGAGGACATCCTAGAAGTAGTGATATATTTAAACAAATGTATTCAAGTCTTTTAATGGCATTACAAGCGGATGTTACTATTAATATATTATATGAAATACTTTCGTCCTGCAGTAACAGCATAAGTCCATAAAATATATTAAGTGAGTCATGATGTGTTTATAATTTTTCGATTAGTGTTGTTCAAGCAGTTATAGATTCAACTAAGACCTGATGTAACACATTTTCTAATCGTACAAAGTACTGCGATTTAATTGGGCTTGTAATTATTCAGTGTTCACATCTGGGTGCAAGAATTTAAAAAACTTCGAAGAACATTAACATTGGAAAACTACAAAATTTTACTAGGTTTACTAATTAAAACAACATTCATTTGCACTGTCATTACGCACATAAAAAACTATCCTGGAGTTTGTAAAAATACATATGCCGTTAAAAGCAGCTATCGTAAAAATTCATTGACCAAGCTTAAACATTCATATATTTATGTTAATAATGACTAATTCAGGAACAAAAACTTATTTGTTGCCTACGAACTCGTAAATTGAGGGGTTAAAATTAAAATGCCCTAAATCGATTTTATTAATGCTTACATGTTGCACCAAAGTTCACATAGTAAAATCACAATGTAAAAATAAAAGAGTAATTTTATTGTTACAGGGAATAATTCGAGAACTTTAGTGTTTTTATCACCCATAGAGAGTGATATTTTGTGGGCTTAAGTGCAATACCGTATTGTCTGTTAAATGGATTTGGGTAAGAATTTTACTTCAAATCCTTCGATATAAGGCCTGCAATGCAACCCAACCTGTTGCACATTTGAAGGAAACTTTTAAAGTAGACATAGGATAGGAAATATTTGTAAATAAATAAAGCTGTGTGAATATTTAGAAATTGCTATTTGCTGTGTAATGTAGGCAGTGCAGTTGGTGTAGTTATGCAATCACCACAGCATTGCTTACGTTTCGCTGCTATAGACTGAGTAGAGTATATACATTTAGTCAAATACAGGTTAATCGAAAATAATGGTACAAATTAAAAATATCACAACCTCGAAACTAATTGACCGATTTGGTTGGCTCTTACACAAAAATGTACGGGAAGAATCGAGTTTTGCTGTCCCTTGAAAGTTTATATTTGCCTCTTATTGTAGTTCTCAAATATCCCGAAAATATTCTATTTCCTTCCACGTAGTCTGATTGTTGACGATGTTCGTAGTGATTCGCTGACTCAAATGTTCAAAATCTTAAATATTTTCAGCTTAAATAATGTGACTGACATATCGTCAAAAGAATAATTCGAGTGGGGTAAAATATGAGCTTCTAGGTGGCAAAGGAACACATCTGCATCAACGGATCCAATCATTTTTCAGGGCATTGCACACTGCTAATCTCCAACGCGGCGGTGCGATCGTGCTGGAAGATTTTGTTATTTAAACTCTGTCATTTAACATACTTAATCTGAGGGAATGTGTATAACTTTAGCATGTCTAGGTAAAGTTGCCGGTGACGGATTTTTGGCGAACACAGAAGGCCCTAGAACTCGATTGTGCATCAACACACACACCACATTAAGTTTAGGATAGTCGCGAACGTACTCATTGACTACATTCGGTTGTTGTAATCCCTAAATTCTGCAGTTGTGGCAGTTAACAAAACCGTTACAATGAAAAGTTGTCTCTACGCAAGTATGACATTTAACATTATTATTTTTTTCTTTGTAATTTGTGGTCAGTAAATATGTGTAGTTACTGCATGCTTAGAGGTTATTTTTATTTATTTTATAATTTATTCAAGAGAATTATAATGTAACACTATTTCATATAGTGTGCTAGGTAAATACTAATTGAGTGTACAAGGACAGTTGCATCTGATGCTCTTTAAGAAAAAAGTATGACAGGCATATGAAATAATGTCTCACAAACACAATGTTTAGATTGAAATAATAATTTAATAAAATTAATCAAATATGTGTACAATAAATATTTACACAATTTACAATTCTGGAGGGGTCTGGTCAGGTCATCTTCTACATGGAAAAGTTACTAAGCACTGCAGGCACTGCACTAAGCACCACATGTTCTGCAGTTAGTTCCTTTTGCTCTACAATCAGCTCCACATGCTTCGCAATCAGCTTTGCAAGCCTCGCAATTAGCTCTGCATTCTTCGCACTTACCTCTGCATGCTCCACAAACAGCTTCTCATGTTCTGCAATTAGCTACGCATGCTCTACAGTTAGCTCAGCATTCTCTGATGCTCTGCAATTAGCTCTGCATGCTCCTCCTCATACTCATGCTCCTCCTCATACTCATGCTCCTCCTCATACTCATGCTCCTCCTCATACTCATGCTCCTCCTCATACTCATGCTCCTCCTCATGCTCATGCTCCTCAATCAACTCCACTAAACATGGACAAAGCATTCCTCAGAATGTACTTATATCTTCATCCCTGCTTTATTTGTAACATAGACCTTTGTTTAAATCAGACCACCTCAAGGTGGAAAACAAAATTTGTTCAACATTTCTCACAATAATTAACCCACATTTTGCATAAACAAAATGCCTCCAGGCAGCGAGACAGACAATTCTTGGCAGGTGCGATATGTCACTATTATATTTAGTGTTCAAATTTTGTGTAATAATAACTGCAGGTCTATTTCTTTCAATTAATTGTTTATTGTAATTTAGAAATCACACGTGTTTCGGAACTACTCTCCCCTTTTACCCGGGCTTGGGACCGGTAACACTACTAATCTAAAGTAGTGCAGGTAGGGTTACTACACCGAAACAAACCAATATATACAGGTCACATACAGAAGATACTACACTAAATGAAAAATGTAGAACTTAACGCAGAAACACACAAACCAAAATGACCATGTACAACAAAACATAATGTATACAAGAAAACTCAGGAACCAAATAACAGTGATAAACATATCTTGAAGTCAGTGTACAAAACTCTACAAAACTATACATCAGTAACACACCTGAAAATATGAGAATTTTTCTTGCAAAGACAATTATTTTACTTGAGGACTACCATAAAATGACAAGAAGGGAAAATTCACTCAATATAACCGTTAGGTACTGTATGAATTCCATCGTCTTTTAAATATTGTCATGTGTGGATGCTTACATAAGTAGTTTGTAAATTTTTGTGAGCTACCCTACCCCAGATACCAGCTTCGCTGAAGAGATGAATGTCATAGTCACTTAGTAGTTCGAATTCCACCTTGGTCTTCTTCAACATAGCATCGAAGTCGAAAGAAAATCCAGGGTCACTCACATACCTGACGCAATCCAACCCATATGTCACCATACAAAGAGTGCGGAAGTTCTCAAAAACATCAACACAGCAGTAACACGCCAGTCTTCAAGTATACATCTCCATAATTACCAAGCTTCTCACCATTGAATTTCGCCCGTACCTTCTGTGTATGCAAGTATTCATCTTTAGAAATGTTACTGTCTGTGAGCCTATTGTAGAATGCTTCCTTTGGTGGGAGCTGTGGCTCATCTAGCTTCCCCCACGAATAAACATAGTCGTAAGGGAACACTCCTTTACATGTCACAAGCTCGAGCACATCCTGGCTGAAAAGTGATGATGTGGTCACAAATTCTGTTGATGGAAGTTTATGTGCGAATGTAGCTAGGCTGGCAGACATACATGGAAGGTATCAATAAATTGCACACTGAAGTTGTCTCCTAAACATTTGCTGAATGTGATCATCTTATCCTGTGTATGTTGAATTATGTGTATGTTCTCCTCATCATATGACAGCTGCTTAATGATACAGTTTTCATCATATGTGAGGTTATGAAACAATACAGGCAGCTTCTTGGGGCGGCGGCAGAGCTTGTTGGTATTGCTACAATATAGTTTAACTATAGTTTCCAGTTAAGTGATCGTGGTAATGGACATTGTGGTGTTTCTGCATGGAGGGACCAGAACAGTGACAACAAGAGTTGGCTTGAGTGAGTCTCCTCTGTTCATTGCGAGTCAGTGACCTCACAGGCTAAGATTGACTGTAGATATCCTTAACAGCTTTCCCAATCTTCACAACGTTCTTCTGCATAAACTTTTCTGATGCATCTGCACCTTTATAAATGATTGGTTCGTAGTCCAGGTGAGATGTCTTGCAGGCAGGAATTATGTTGCTGTCAATTTAAATGTACATGCTATAGCTTTAAGGCTCATGTTTCTGATAAATATACGTGTATGACATTTCAGGGTTTGGTTGACAAGTCTGAACTGACGTGAGCATTGCTTCAAAGTTGGCATATACCACAATAGACATTTTGTCTTTATTGTGATAGTTACAAAATTTCAGAACAGGAGGCATGTTTTTCTTCTCAGACTTGGGTATTTTTGCTCGAACTGGGGTGTATTCACTACATAATATCCTCTGTTCAGCCAATGTTTCCTCTCCCGAAAGTCTAGAAACTCTAGGCCTGTCGTCATACACCTTTAGACATCGCTTGCAGAAGTAAATATTTACATGATGTGCTGTTATCTGAGAGCGTACAAGTCGCGAAAAATCACTAATACAAAAGTAGTGAGAGTTCTTGTTCTCAGTCATAACGAGCAACAGGTCGAAATGTTCTGAGAGTTCCTCCTTGCTAATCCTTATAGGCACAACTAACTCGTTATCATAAAGTCCGTATAATATTTTAACATTAACACCATAATTATTTTTCTCAAATACATTAATTTGTCATAGTGGTGTGGGTTTTGCTGACAACTGCTCCCATCTTCAGATGAAGTAAAAGGAAAAACTGGAAAAAATGATGTCAGCTCCCGAAACGTCGTGAAAAGTCGGCCTTTGGAAATCTACTGTTGTCTTTTGTGTCTTCATCGTTGTGTCATATAGTGTGTTGTCTGTACTCTGTGACGTCATCGCTGTCATCCTGTCTTGTGTCCATTATTCTATTCGTTCCAGTATTGTCTGCGCTGTCTTAATTGTGATGTCCTGAGTTTACAATATTACCTTGTTTTGTATTTCGACTTTTATTTTTGGTTGTTTTTCATTTCTTTATTATTATTTGTTGTTGACTAATTCCTTGTGGGATCTTTCATGTTCTGCTGTTTTGGTTTATGGATGTGTTGACTACAGCCAACTCGGCTTGTTTTCTCTTTTCTGGTATTTCGTGTTTGTTTTTATTAGTCTCTTTCTAAGAATTCTGGGACGACATAATATCGCAATGACGTATGTCCACAATAATATAGTTTGTCATTTTGCCCAGTTGCAAGAAACATTCAAAGACATTATATAATACGGATATGCCAACATTTCTAAGAGTGAGTGAGACACGGTGGCATTACTATAAAAAGTATATATATTTTGCACTACCAGCGATTTGGCACTATGTGTGTGATTGTCAACAAGCTCAAAACAAACCAATATCAGTTTGAAATGTTAATGTGTGGGAAAAGAAAATAGGGGGCGGGATACATAATGTCCTCTTTCTTACGAGGTGTACTTAATGGTATGGAGGCGGCGACAAAAAATTAGAACACCAAGCATATATTGAAAGTGACGATTTTACATGCGGAGCAGTGAGAAGGAAATTGCACGAGTATTAAATGGTCAACAAAACAGTTCCGACTTTAAATAGTTTTAACAAGGCTTTGTGTGATGATGGGGTTTCGAATTGCAGTAAACAGCTTTTGAGAAATCTGGTAAAGATGATAGGAATTCGTCTGAAGAAGTGTCATTCAAGGAGAAAGATCATTCTGGTAATGGCCACTTAGTTAACCAAATCGAACACAGGCAAGGCTGTTATGAAAGAGTCTATAAATCTGAAACTTTTTTTTTGTCTCTTAAGAAGAGATAATTTTAACACTTCCCTTTGGTATTTGATATTTTCACAAATAAGTTGTTCAATTATTATAAACAGTAAGTGGCACGACTGTTATTCAGGGTCACTATATATATATATATATATATATATATATATATATATATATATATATATATATATATATATATATAT
>PNEQ01025817.1:0-15501 GCA_003012365.1 Medauroidea extradentata
ACAGGAGTAATTGTGTGCATAACTAATTGTGTTGTGAGAGTTCTAGTTGATTACTGTTTTGTGTATTTCATAGCTTTGTGAGCTATTAAATCCAGTACTTAATTTAACTCTTTTATTTGTAATTATAGACCTCTATCCCAAAGAACTCATGGGAATTGCCCACATATAAAGTTTGTGTTCTCCAAACTTGTAACAATACCTTTCAAAACTATGGTTTCTTGCGATACGTATGATTGGGTGATATACGTCTGACACAGCGTAGCTGTCTGCAGACCAATAACAGGCATCATATATTACAATAGCGGGATTCTTATTGGTTTATCAAATAGGACAATATCTCTACGCACAAGCGAAAGCCAGTCATCTTCTGATAAGCTGAACGTACGTTAAAACCGAGCAATCAGTCAAGTTTTCCCGCAATAAACCATCATCTCTACCTGTTCTACATCAAACACTGCTGTATTTGTGTCGTGGGTGCGGCGACATTGAAATATTTTTAAAATTGACAAATATTTTCTAATTAATAATGGCTCACTTACTACATACTGTTTTCAATTTCCAGTCGTTACATATTTTCATTATAATTTAAATTTTTAACTACGTGTTATGTTTCGAATATGTTCTACTTCCGGCTAACCATGCGTCATTCATAAAGGACATGGTACATTGTGTGCTACTTTTGAAGTTTATGTAAGGAAAGTTTTAGTTTTATGTGCTATTAATTTTACGGTAACACGTCAATTAGCCACTAGATAGCGCGGTAGCGCATCAACTTCTATGACGTTCAACCGAAAGCCACGAATTTATGTACACAAACACTTGAACACTATTTTCGCGATATCCACTACTTTGAACTACTAGCATTGTCAGGACGTTTGTCGGGTTCTGCTAGTAGTAATATAAAAAGTTAAGCCCAAATAGAACAATACCATGGTATTACTAAGTGACGCGAAAAAATCTGTGTTCGCCAAACATTTTCTGCAAATACCATATTTTGAACTTGGGGTCATGAAATCGCGACGCGTGACTTCGGCAACAACAGTCACGCCGGGCTGTCGAGTGCCCGTGATTGGTCAAATTGTTTCCCTTCATTGTCGTGGAACTTCTTCGCCAGTTTTAAAGCCGGAAGCAAGGGCGCTATAAGGGCGACACTGACATGTGACGCGCGTGCCCAGTCGCTACACACCGCAAGTATATTTCAGAACAACTTTGTTTCAGTGCCTTATGAGCACATCTGCAGCTGTGCTTCATGGTTATTGGCAGCTTGTCTATGTTAAGACACGTCGCTCATTTGACTACACCTATCAGAATAAAGTTACTGAGACGCCACATGTATGTGATTTGATGCTGGATTAGAATATTTTGCGCATCAGATAACACGTCATTTCCCCAAATAAAAAAATTAGGTCCCATCAGTAGCGGCCGGCTTGGAAGTGCAAACCCAAAGATATATAAAACATTCCTGTGTGTTTTGTAGCGACAGTACAGTTTGAAATGTTCGTCTAACCGATCACAAATGCACGGAGTTTTTATCTGGTAAAGCTGCGATGTTGCAACACTGTTCTGTGCACAACAGAGCTATGCTCTCCTCTCAGCCTTCCTACTCGGCCTTTCTGAGCATGCGCACGACAAAATGACGTCGCCTCTTATGGGAGTTTTAACTTTGAAGAGGAGCACATGTACTGTACTCATGCCTGTTGATCGCGGAAACGGTTACTTCATTCCCCTCTTGGTGGCAGCACCTACTGGCGCAGCGAGTGTTACATCCCCGCAACAATAAAACACCTCGCTAGATGCCATCACGCTTTGTCTAATACCAGACCAAACGAACATTCAAAGAAAAAATGTGACACGACCCTTAAGCAAACTAGCAAAGGAGATGCTGTGGTTTTGAATGTAAAACAAATGTAAATGATACAGAATGCAGGTAATAAATGTATATTCGCACAAACTGTGTTTTTACATATTGAATCAAAGATATGAAATATTACTGAATAGCCTTACTAAAAATAATATTTTTAACGTCGGACGTTACGAATAATGGAAATAGTAATAATTAAATAAATGTAAATGTAACAACTTTCAGTGCTAGTAATGAAATTTTAACCCACGTTTTTAATCCAGATAAGTTTAGTAAAACAACATGAAATTTAGTGTGTAGAAACAATTTTCAACTGTTTTAAATTAAAAATATTTCTTCTTAATTATTTTTCAAGACAATGTGTGAACATCCATTATCTGACTTCACCGGCCGCTACTGGGTCCCATAGTATTTCCATAACCACACATCAAAGTCACAAAATGGCCACTGTGGTGCAGCCAAAATAATAAAAAAATTAAATAATGAATTCAAAATTACAGGAACTGAAAGTCAGTGTATCAATGCAGTTTGACATGTTTGACAAAAGTTAGTTTTGAAATTTTTAGTAGTAGCCAAAAGTCAAAGTTATGCAAATATGTACTAATTTTCATCAATTTTAAAAGGTATCGCTTTGTTTTTACAAAAGTGTCTTGAAGTAGCTCACATCATTAAGTATCAATACGAATTATCTTGTTTCTGCAAGTTAATTATTTTTATTATTTTGGCTACACCGCAACTGCCATTTTGTGACTTTGATAATTGATTATGCTGAAACTATGGGACCTAATTTTTTTTTTTTTTGGGGGGGGGGGGTGACATGTATTCTTATGTGTAAAAGTTGAACACTGTTTGGTACAAATATAACATTTCGAATTTTTACGGGTTCAACGTCCTTAAAAACATCCAATCACAGAGCTGCAGAAGTGTGCAGAATTCTCTCCGCGAAAACTTCCTGCTCCTACTCATCACTGGGAAAATATTTCTTACCATCTTGTTTCAAAGTCTTAGTTCCACATCTTCAGTTTTGCTAAGACACGTGATACCAATCGCTGCTATGCACAAGGCACTGCTTTTGTGGGACTTCAAAAAGTGACCCAGTAGTTGGATTGGCTACACTCAATAGCAATGACAAATGTACGACTGCCGTGGTTTCGTTTGTACAGTTACATTCGGATACAGCTGTTTAAAAAAGAAGTTTTTCAAGATCTTGGCGGACATCGAAATTATGTTTATGGCATGCATGATGTTTTGAAAAATGTTTTTTCTCGTTGGTAAAAACATACCTAGAATAAGGTTCCTCATTCTTTAAATACGAGGATACGAAACCGGAAATTTGTATTAATTAAAAACATACAGCCGTGGCGACTTCTGCGTTTTCAGAGTTAACGGACTTGAATATTAAATAAAACAATGTTAACTTTTGACACTGGCTCGAAGTACATACACGACATAAACCCAAAATAAATGATACTGTAAATCCTCGCGAAAGTCTGTGATACAAAATAGCAAAAGTTTAGGAATATAAACTGATTAACCTAACAAAAATATGAGACTGAAAAAATATCAAGATTGTACATAAACTACTTTTTCACTTAGAGAATTTCAGCAAAAAAAAAAAGACGCACTGCTTTATAAGTTATTTCCATGCAGACTAAAACACTGAAGTCAGTGATACCTTATCGCTTTATCGCCACCTAAATACGTAGAATCTGATAACAGCTAATCGCCGTGACTCAGTAAGAACACTAAAAAAATCTTGTATTACAATTTCCTTATGTAATATTCAAAATGCTCGCAGACTTAATTAATCAATTATTACGTTTGGTGCTTTCTAAAAGCATTCTGCTGGTTTTCAACGAGCTCTAAACATTTTTCTGTGTAAAAATATTAGTTTTAAAAAGTTAGAAATAGCCTGTATATACAGTACCATGTTACCTTGGGTTTAGCCACAATCTATCGTCATGGATGACCCATTTTACGAAATGTTAAATTTAATTTGTTTGTATGTTTATACAATTTACCGAGAATACTGACAAAACAATGCATAACACTTATTTTTCTTCAAGCCACATCTGTAATCCTCAATACATACATTCAATATTTTTGTAACCAATATTTCTACACTACGCCACTTTCCCACTAATTTTTCACTTAAGAAGTTGCAAAGTTAGACATTTTTATCTGCGCAGCATGCATTCACTTATGATAACTTTCCGGATGTGAATTCCGAGAATATTTTAAAATGGTCCATGGTAAACGCACCAACCAATTAAAATGCAAAACGTTGTAGACGTTTATTTACCGTTGTCAACATCTGGCTGTGTGGAGTAGTCATTATTTTCTTATTTTGAAAACCGATCATTCGTAAACAAGTGTAATTGGCGTAATATGTAAAGGGGTTCGTTATTATTACACATGTCTAATTCAGAGATTCAATTTTCAAACTGGCCCAGTGACACTTGAAAAGCCTCATTCTCAATGCTACACTTTTGAAACCAATAACTGTATTTCTTAACTCCAATATACACTGTAAAAAACTTCCTAAAATATTTAGGTAGTTAACCTAAACGCAGTATAGGACAGTTACCATACTTCAGCCTTGTAAATAATACCATACCTACTATCTTAGACCTCGTGTACGTACGTGTGGCCAATTTACTAACTAATTTTAGAGTGTAACATTCTCTATCTATCTTTCTCTCTTTGTTTCACTGGAGTTTCCTCGCCGATTCGTGTTGCCGTCCTCAGCTGAACTCTGCGAAAGTCGTCGCCGCACACCAGCTTATACGTCAGTAAATATCAGCTAACTCAACCGTCGCCAGCCGTATTTATAGCGAACACGACCTCATCCAGAACACTCTTCACTCGTCTAGTTGCAGCGATAGAGGGACATTGTCCAGAAAGTTTGCAGTTGACGCATCACGTTTCCGTAATCGTCATGCCCCATCCTGATTTCTCAGTGGGTTAGCAGGTAACAGTACCAGAAGTCACCCCCCCCCCACCCTTTTTTTCCATCGGGTAGATTCCGAAACAAATACGCTCAACGGAATGCCAGGATGGGAGCTGAAAGTAGGAGGAGGGGAGTTAGGAACTCGCGTACGTGGCCCATGACGTTCATGTAACGTTACCTGGAAAATCAGCCCTGAGAGAAATATTTATAAACAGAACACAAACCCCACAGACAATTTGCAGGAGGAAATGCACGCCAAGTCAGTGTATTCCGCATTCAGTCGAAAAAGTATTACAGTTATATGCCTGTCGCCCTTAGCACAATACAGTCTAACGCGTAAAAATGTTGTAATAATCACAGAGGGTGTAGTATGCATTAAAAGAAGACATATTGGTTATATACACACATGTGGTTATGCAGCCCCCATACACGATGTGGATATACTAAAGGAACGCGTGTTCCATGTTTGTGACGCAATCAGGCAACAACGTACAGTTGATGGCATTCTAGATTGTGCCTAAAACAAAATGCGAATTTTTCAGGTCTCTACTAATCCCATAAGACGAGACCTGAAAAATTAGCGTTTACTTTTAGGCGCAAGCTAGACTTCCAGTAACTATAGGTATGAATCACGTTTATAATGGACGACTTGAAGTACACGCCCCCTGACGTCACCGCGGGGGAAAAGTACTGTGGGAAACAAAGCATGTTTACAAACATGCTGATTTATTTGTTGGTAATTGCAGAAAGCAAAAATGTTGAGCATTCATAGATTTGCACTCAAGGGTAAACACTATTAGTTTCAATTTCATGGTTAAGATACGCAAATACATAAGATTAATGTTTACCTGAAAGAAAAAAAACGGCAAATTCCAAACAAATAATATATTTTCTTGACGTACATCTCATCCGGGACATGTGAAGCCAAACAGCCAAATGAAGGTTATGTTCGGCTGCGGTATCCATGAAGATAGGAATTGTATCCCACACCTGGCTGAAGCTCCGCCTCTTTTCAATTCGTCCATTGACCATTGACTTACTCGACATTTCCTGGAAGTAGCTGAGCCAATAATAAGAGGCACTAGTATTTCCCGTATTAATCTGGCAACAGCCTAGACTTCTCAGACATATACACTCACTGGCCAAAGTCAAATAGCTTGTAACCGTAAGGCCGGATTTACACATTGGCCCAAGTGATTGGGCCTATCTTGGAAGAAAGAAATGCCAATGACAAAGAAACGGCCAGACGCTATTTACACACTGGGCCAATTTATTTTTAACCAGTCATACGGCCAATTTAAATTCCATGAAAATTGAGGGTCAACTTTATTCGAAAATTTCTGCAACTACATTCATACTCTATGTATATGTGCAGAATAATGTCCACTAATCCATTTCAACACTTCATATTGTATTTCCCTCTCAAACTACAAAAAAAAAAAAAATGTAAAATCGCAACACCAATGCATGCACCAATGTGTAAACACCGGCCAAGTTAACGCCAATGCATACGCCAATCCCTTTGATGGTTGGACCAAAAACCGACAATGAATGGCAAAGCTTCCAACACATGGCCAACATTCCAAGATCGGCCAAGCACCATTTACACACTTGTCGATTCCTTCCAAGGTCGGGTGTTGGGCCAATGTGTAAAGCCGGCTTAACACGTGCTACCACCACGACTTGTTTCCTTATTTATCACTGGCTTGCAGTCGTCAAAGATGTGTTGAAACATGTGTCGTCTATCACAGAAGGAGTAGTGACGTATACATTATTGGCATTCAACATGATCTAGAATCAATACGCGAAATACTCCTGACTTTACTCATGCCTCGGGACTGGAAAATTTCGCGAATTCAATGACATGTAGGCTAGAATCAATTTTATTATGCATACTCAAGCCCCGACTATTTGTCCACTAGCTGCTACTCAGTGGAACAGCAGACAATGAACGAATAAACGGGGCTTGAATATGCATAGTATAACGGATTCTGGCATACAGGTCATTGAATTAGCGAAAATTTCCAGTCTCTCCTCATGTCATATTTTATTTAGCGCGCTACTCAACTTCTAGACAAGATGCCGGCGAACTGTGAGTGGACGGCAGGATGTTCCCCAGCTAATCCCGGGCGTAAATTTTTTCCCCCACGGCAACAGTTTTCGACACTGGGATTTTTCACGCTGTCGGCGTCAGTTTACGTAACTCCAGATTGTTTATAACGGGCCACCAGTCCGACGACGAGACCTTGAAAGTTATGAGGCAACATCGGGCTCGCTCGCAGAAAATTAACCAACTTCCGTAAAAAACCGTTAAGAGAAATGTTTTATTGGGTTCTTACGTATGTTGACGGTTACAAACAAATCTTCACAAGTACAGGAATAGGTAAGGAATCCCAGCAACCGCTTGGAGCTATTTCGGGAGAATCCTGAAAAACCGAAATCAATATAGCCGGAGCCTGGAGTCAAATTTGGGTTCTCCCAAATACGAGTCCAACGTGGGCCACCTCACTCGAATGGAGCTGTTGTGCCAGCTTGAGGCAATAAAAAATTAAGGGCGTAGTATACAGCAATTTTTCACCGCCATGTTTTATTTTTATTTGTACCAAATATTTTTTTTTTATAATTTTAGACACAAAGTGTGACTAAATTTTGTTCTTATGAAAAAATGTTTGATCTCTTATAGTTTTCGCGTAATAGCTCGTAAAAGTAAAATGTTGCGTGTTTCCATTTCAAGGACGACAGTAAAACCAACTCACTTACCAAACTGGAAAAATTCACAGTCGATAAAGACGTTGCAGGCTACAATGTCACGTACATGAAAACCAAGAATAAAAACGTTTAGTATTTAAATAAAAATGCTGAAATTTAAAATAAAAATGTTAAAAATTATATATGTTTTTTAATTACAAGAAAAAATATTTTCTGGTTTAAATAGCTTAACTTGTAGCTTTTTTTTTATGTATGGTGAATTATTTACTTAATTCAATTTTCTTAAAATCAATAATTAGTCAACATAATAAAACCGTACGTTTGAAAAAAAAATAGGCTAAATAGGCTACATAGTACAAACCATTTCCAACATTTCTATGTAACGGTTTTGCGATTTCTGCTTCCTTTCAGAATTTAAAAAAGTGAACGTACTAAAACAACGTAAATAGAGACCCTTGGCATTAAACGATGGTCCTATGAATTTGTTTGTGTAAAGTATTAAGTGTTAAGTGTTAACATACGAGGATCGGTCCAACGTTCAAGTATGTTTTCTTTTAAGATAAAGCTACTTGGGATAAATACAACTGTTTAGCGAAATACGGAACAGGCGTGAAATAATGTATACTATATACGCAGATTTACTCTCTTTCGCATAGCTTCAGTAAAATTTAACAGTTCAGAGGACACGACTTTTTAAGTGTTAATAGATATTTTATGCTACATTAGTCAACATTCTTAGTTCTGCAATGAACCTAAGGCGTTCATTTCACCACATTACTATACATTATGTCTTACATTGTGACACGTATTAGTGTATTACAAAACATTAGCAGTTCTTTCCAGTAACTAGCTGACAAATGTTACTGAAGTTGTAACAATACGTTCACACCTCAGGCGAAGAAAGGATCATTAGTGAGTTAGAACTTAGGGTCGATTGCACAGTCATATTGAGTAAAATCTAAGTCCTCTCCAGAGTGCAATGTGAGAAATTTTCATTGCAGGGACGAAAAGTGAGTGAAATCTACAGAAAAATTGAGAATTTCTTAAGGCGTTCTCAGACCTTCCTTAAGATTTTCACAAACTGAAAATCAATCATGGCGGCCGTTAATTGAGGTTAGAATGCCACATGAGGGAGATAAATATTCTTACTTTAAATTTATTGGTAGGCCCTAATATTTTAGAGGAGGAACTATGGTGTAAATGAAAGACTGCATTGGCGTCTAAACATAATTTACATTCGTTGTACATTTTTACATGAAAGTGATGTCGTGTTTTTTTACTGTCCCTTTTGTTATCAAACAAAATTGTTACTATACCATTTTAAAAACAGAATCAACGACATATTTTTTATAATTTTTATTTTGCACTTTTTAGCTTTACAGTATGCGAAACGCAAAATATAAACTAACGAATGACCGTCATGTAAGTTTTGTGCATAATAAATGGAAAATAACACATATTTGAGCTACATTCGCAAGTCGCTGCACGAAGAGAAATTATTTTTCTCGCATATATTGTGGTAGAACTTCACCTCCTGACTGTGCAATGCAAACGAAAAATTCTCAGATTTTACTCAAGTTCTCCTTAGTTCCACCTTCACCTCAAGATTTTCCTCAGCTGACTCTGTAATCCACCCTTACACTCATCACATAATTACAGACAGAAAGTAGTTCTTTTTGCGCCATCAAAGGCTTCATGGGTGACGATGTTGAGTTTAACAAACAAACCGGGAAATTAAATTTAACATTTCATTAAATGGGTCATACATGGCGATATAACGTGACTACTTCCAAGGTAAATGTTACTGTACGAATAGAAAATTTATTTTTTAACCTATTTACAACAAAAAAAAATAACATTTTCAATGTTTTCCTAAAGTTAAGCACACGTCAAACTGCCATGATTAAATTACCAACCATCACGATTTGAACTGCAAAAATCTTTAAGGCACAGTTGTGAATCTTTACAACTTCAAGTTTATTCGAACAAGGGAGGTTGTAATTTATTAGAATTTTCACGCGGTATAAATTAAACTATACTTTGCTGTCACAAACACCTGATTTTGTCAGTTCTCTTCTTAGTAATATTCCTTTGTGTGCAAAGACCCCCTCGCCACCCCTCTCCCTGATAGAAAACAGGTTTATGCAATCCTGCTTATCGTTACCTTTCTAGGAAGAGAACTATCAATTATGTTTTCGTAATTCTGAACATAGCAAGGTATAACATTTAGCACGGAGTTTCTACGAACAAGTTTCTACGTCTGTTAACTGGTACCACGTGCATGTTTGCGACTATCGCAGCCTGTTTAGGAGTAAGCAAGCAAGAAGTCAGCCTTGAATGCAGATAACCGGGGTTCAAATGCCACATTAAACGCCATGATAACGAGCCCTGTACCAACAAACTTTTGTATGATACTCAAGAAACGAGAAATGTTTTGACAAACCACTACTCAACTGTCTAAGTTTAACAACAACAAATTTTAGACAAGCAATATGAAGAAATGTACACGCGTATGACACGCACTAAAAGCTGGCTGACCTCTCTTTTTTTTAATTTAACCGAAATCAAAAGAAATCCCGCCCCTTCACATACCTACGAAAAATTTCTAGAAGTGTATGCATATCAACGTAGCCTACATATTATTTTTCGGCCTTTCTGTTCCGCTTGTAATATTGGAAACTACGATTGGAAGGACCAAGCAACAACAGCAGTAAAACAATACCAGTAAGAAATAAATATTTTAATATTTACCTAAATACGTCTGAAGGTGGCAAAAACAATTTTTATTTGTTGGTACACCAACCCTAAATATGTACAAATGAAAATTTACTGATGAAAAAAAAATGTCTTGACAGTTACGTAAATAAACTGCGCAGATGTTTCATATAGTTTTTTTAAGTCGTTAATAAATCACTTAAATATTTATATGTAAGCAAATCACTACAGTATTAATACACTCAGAAAAACCCAACAGTCACCTGGATAGGACATACCAGTATATATAGCTGTTATTCACCAAAATATTGGGTGTCCATTTGAGGTTTGTACAATCCGTGAATGTTGAGTTTTGAATGACAGGCATTAAAAACTGGCGTCTTTA
Source organism: Medauroidea extradentata (assembly GCA_003012365.1). NCBI lineage: Eukaryota > Metazoa > Arthropoda > Insecta > Phasmatodea > Phasmatidae > Medauroidea > Medauroidea extradentata. Next base: position 10,621 of record PNEQ01025817.1, read on the forward strand.
GTATGAACTAGACAAAAAAATTGTCCCGGCGACGGGCATTCGTTAGCGCTACGCCTGGGATAGCCAAACATACAAGAGCTAAAACATCTAATTTGCTTACGCGTTATACCTGAATAAATTCGAAAATACGTAGCATTTTAAATAATTCACAGTGCAAAAACTGTTATGTAATTTTTAATGGACCTCCTGTTTTGTGACACACACATACCCACATGTGTGTGTTTGTCGTAAAAAATATACACGACGCTACGTAGTTCGCGGTAACGGACAACACAATGTGAAAGTGATCAAAACTATGCAGAAAATACTCTTTGGTGAAAAATCGTCGGGTCCTTAGTTCGGTGACCTAAGCATAGAGGCGGTGATTTACCTGAGGCACGTCTCTTGATCGCCTTTAAGAAAAAAAACACATTTACAACATTTTAACTATCTATATCAGCACCAGACTTTGAATTTAAATAAAATAGCGACACTTGCATATAAGATCACAGATGCGATAAGGGATATTTAGAGTGCGCGAAAGGAACAAAATGAGACCGAAAAACATGCAAATGAGTAGATATTAAAAAACAGTAGGTTCTTAATTTTCGAGATAAGCCGGTATGAAAAAGTCATTTTTGGCTGTTCTGAGAGGCCAGAAAATAATGTTTCTAATAAACGTGCCGAATTTTTAAAACTATAGCGACAAAGTGTATCGTTTGTGTTCTTTCCGTAGATCAGATATAATGTGCGTTAAATACTTTCGTTATAAAAATAACAGTCGTAACACGCTGCAACGCATATAAAGGTGTTCAAGTGCGAACAAATCTTAATTTTATATTTTTATGAAATATTGTTAGTTTTGTAGACGATACTTTGTTTGAGTACATTTTACTCTTAACGAAACAATTATAGCTCTCATAGTTTCCATAGGGTGTCAAAGTCAAAATTTGCTTGTTACATTGCTGTAGCCTACAAATAGTCAAAACCAACTGACCTACTTAAACAAAATAATTCATTGTGAACTTACATACCATGAGCTACGCAATAAAACATTAAAAAAAACCCACAACGTAATATTTTTGAATTTAAAAAAAAAAATCGCAAAATTACAGAAAAAAGTTGCAAATTCAGCAAATTTTTAAAAATACAAAAACAGTTCGCGGAATATATTCAAATATTTTATTACGTAGCCCATAGTATGTTATTTCACTGTGAATTATTTCACGTATGTATGTTTATTGGTTTTCACTATTTGCATAGCAACAGAACATGCAAATTTTGACTGACGCACCGTTATGAGAAAACTACAACAGTCGTAAGAGGAAACTGCACTCACAAGTATAGTCTACAAAACTAACACTATTTCATATAAATATAAAATTATGACTTTATCTAACCTGAACACCCTTAAAGCGCAGGCATTTTAACACTCACAACCGTAGCATAACAATGTCGTCAGAGGTACGTAATGTGTACGAGTTATAAAGATAAACTAACACATTTTCTGCTGCCGAACTTTTAAAAACAATTGCCATGTCGGTCGGAGAGGACGTGGAGCCGCGTGCATGCTCACGGCGACATGAAGGGACGACAAGCAGGTGGAGGGGAGGGTGGCGTGTGAACCTCGGCAAGACTAGTTCTCCGGCGGGCGGTTATTACTACCAGCGGCTGTTTATTATTAACATTCCTGCTGCGCCTGTCATCAACAGTGGGCCATCTCTCTCTCTCTCTCTCTCTCTCTCTCTCTCTCTCTCTCTCTCTCTCTGTACGCCCACCGCGTTGCTGCCTCCCCTTCTCTCCTCCGCGCTCTTTGGACCTCTTCTGAACACAACACTGCGTGGCGTGGTTTTTTCAAACATCTTTCGCTGCACTATTGTGCAAATTTTTTTTATTAACACGATTTGTCCGTCGTTGACCAGGACGTCCATTTTTTTTTAATTATTATTCTGTAATGCTAATTTTTATTTTCTCTTAAATTTATATGGTCAATTTACAGCTACCAAAACCTAATTGATTACCTAAACATCATTGTCAGAGACCAGGAAATGTAGCGGATTCAATGACCAGCCGGCTGGACTGCACAGTACTGTATACACTATGTCCTCGGATACTAGTATATTGGTTGCTGCTCCAGTGAGTGGACAGTTGTACATGTGACATGGTAGAGCTGGAGTCAGCGAGTGTTGTCATGCATGTCTGCTATTGGTTCACAGTCCTCAAGGAAGAGTTTCAGCAACAGTGGCCCAACCACGACAGTAACGAGCGTGTACAGGACTTCGGAATCTAACGTCTTCGCTAATGAACACGCGATATTTCCGGTTCTCTAATCATTAGCAGCCTCGCTTACAACACATCCACAAATTTTAGTAAGGCTGATTTGAAACAAGTTTTAGTACAATACCCGAGTGAAAACGCTTGCTTGTGTTGTGGTTAGTACAATTCCTGCGTACGTCATAGGGAAAAGGTGGAGATTTGGAAATTTTTTTTCTAATATTGAACTAGGACCGAGCTGTAAGAGAGTGTGAGGTGGCACAACAGTAACAGGTTGGACTCGCATTAGGGAGGACCCGGGTTCAATCCCTAGCTCCGGCCATCCTGATTAAGGTATTCCACGGCTTCCCCTAAATCGCTCCGGACGAATACTGGGACGGTTCCTGAACAAAGGCCATGGCCCACTCCTCTCCCAGCTGCTGTCATTGTCCCAAGTTGTCTATCACCGTCTCTAAAGACCTTGCTGGTGATGAGGCGTAAAGTCCAGTTACCTTACCGAGCTGTAAGTGGCTTTACCAAGATACTGCATTTTTACTATACTGGCAAAAAAAAACCTTACCAGAAAAATTCATTTTAATTTATGTTCATAATCAAATACAAGGTATAAACTTAGAATAAAAATACACACAGCCATAAATAATATGCCTACCATTCCAGATTTAATTATAATAATTATTATCACAAAATCTATGACAACGAACATTTATCAGGTGGTACTTTTTTTACTATACTGTATCCATTCCAAGGTTGCAGCAGAAATAAACACTGTCACAGCTGAGCTCTCGACCATTGGTTGACTGGTTAGTTAACAGTGTCGTTGCGACAGGAAATAGCTCCTAAGCTAAAGTACTTTGTTTTTGTTCGGGATAGGTAATTTTATCGTTTAGTTGCGTTTCTTAATCATCTGTAATATAATATCACTCCGTGCGCATTAAATACTATACGTGCATGGAATGGATTAACTACGACTTACGCGACGACGCCACGTCGATCGTGATTCCATTTCCTCCACAGCGAGGCGCGATTCCGTTTCTCCACTTGTCGCCAGTCGACAGCACGCGAGACACGCGGAGGTGGTGCGGCGGTTTGTTGCACAGCCAATATCGTTCAAGCGCGGGAACAGGCGGAGTGACACAAGCTGCAATCTTGGAATGGATAGAGTATAGTAATGTACATTTTTCTGTATACCGAATATAAGAAGAAAAATTGTACGCGTTGCCGCTTGGGGGGGGGGGGTGACGTATTTGGCACGTTCGAGGCCTACAAGTGCGGAAGTGGTAAGGACGTCATTCCACGCGCATTACCTCTCACCATAGCCTCTAGGCGCAAGCCGCTGAACTGGCAAGCAGTCTTCTCGCCGACAACAAATCTCTACGAGACTTTCAGTGGTGACCATCGACGACCCGGGCAGGCCACCATCTTAAAGGTGTTCAGTTCAAGTTGCAAATAGTCATAATTTTATATTTGCAACTACGTAGTGTTAGTTTTATAGATGTTACTTTTGACCACATCTTCCACTTGTAAAATTTTTTATCTGTCGTAGAATTCTCAAAGCGGCATGTCAAAAGTCAAAATTTGCATGTTTCGGGAGCACAGGAACGGGCAAAACCAACTGACTTACTCGAATGAAATAGTTTACCTAAAATTACAAATTATGGGTCATATACTAAAAGATTTGAAAACATACAACAAAGTGTTTTTTAACTGTCATAAATTAAGAAAATTGTAAGTTTCATATTTTTTTCTAAAAATACACAGGAACTTAATTCTGTGTTTTTAAATCGTGTAGCACATCAACCGTAATATATTACTTCATTGTAAATTATTTGGTTGGTTTTTGTTATCCCATAACTTGCACATTTTGACTTAGACACGCCGTTATGTGAAGACTGAGAGCTAAAAAAGGTTTTTACAGCTGTGAAATGTAGACGCGAGTAACGTTTAGAAAACTAACACTATTTCGTACAAACATGACTATTTCGTACAAACATAAAATTATGAATTTTTGCCACGTAAACGCCATTAGCAACTAGTGAACATCTCGCTGAATTCATTAAGCCGGTCGCCTGTCTGCTTTGTAAACAGCGTTGCAGTGTGCTTTTTATCTAAGAAACTTCTTAACGTGTTTCTAATGTGTGCATTTACGAAAAGAACAAACCCTTCAAACGACTACGGAATGGTAGTTTCAAAACATCGCGATACTTTAAAGATCATTTCGGAGCCCCTCAAAATGACTGAAAACGGTGTTTTCAATCTATTATAACTAAACAACTACACACGAGATTCGTATGAAACTACAATAGAGAGGCGAATTGAACTTTGCTTAAAACTTTCCATCAATAAAAAGATGTGGTCATCACTGAAAGTATAGTCAGGCGAGTGTTTTACGATATCACTGCATGCCATTTCAGTATCTTGCGCTAGAGGCGATACCACACCAGATGAGCCGGCCAACTTCGCCCTTAGCGGTGTGCCTTACTCACACAACCACACAGCCATTAGACGCGCGACTTAAGGGCGCGATTCACCTCAGTTTTCAACGTCTTTTTATATTTTTATATTAGTACCAGTTATATTTGTCTCATGAAATGTTTGTATCTCTCATAGTTTTTGCGTAATGAGTCGTAA
>PNEQ01025817.1:15601-38939 GCA_003012365.1 Medauroidea extradentata
ATTATTAAATACACAATTATTATTTTTTTTTTTTTTGTTTTTATACGTGTCAAATCACAGCCTACGACATAAAACCGTAAAGTGCAAATTTTGACGTTTACGACTCATCATGCAAAAACTATGAGAGATACAAACATTTCCTAAGAGGAAGATTTAATCACAATTTACGTGTAAAATAAAATAAAAATATCTGGTACAAATATAAAAATAAAAAAATACCTACATTGAAAACTAAGGTAAACCGTGCCTTTAAACAGAATACTATTGTTATAAAGGTTAGGCCATGAAGTCGAGGCACAAGCCTAAGAGAAAATAACAACTGCTAAATCGGATTAGCAGTTGTTCTTGAACTGTCAAAAGTCACCGCGTGGCAATTACTTCACTTTGTTGACGGAGCGACTGCCCAGTGGAAAATAACAACTTACATAATTCACTTTTACCGCTCTACCAGTTCGCAACAGGTTATAACTGCACATGTAAACGTCTATTAATATGAAGCAATTCCTGGTAATGTGTGTTCGAGGTTAACCGGACCTATTTCCAAAGATTTTCGTGTCCCTACACTACCAAAGCCACCGATACAGACCCGGAAATTACGCGGATACAAATGAGGGCAAGCTGAATTTCTAACTAATGTAGGCTTATATGTTGGTTACTTTTTCGATTGGGTCACTGATCATGAAACTTGTCCTAACGAACTGAGAACCAATAGCGAGCCTCAATTTGTCTAGAATAGTAATAAATCTGTTGTAACCTCAGAAGTTAAGGGCGCCACCTACCCGCGCGTGAGAGACTCAAAAGCGACGGAGCAGTAAGGTCGACCTTGAAGCGCGCATCAAATGCCGCGTCGCCTCAACGAGCCAATAGTTCCCGCCGAACGGTTTTTACTATGGGGCACTAAGCGGTGACCATATAATGTTATTGGTGGAAAGTCTGCAACTAAGTTCAGTGCAGGTCGCAATCTGAGTTTCACATACATCTGGTTAGTACATTTTGAAGTACGACAGTCTGAAAAGGCAGTTTTTAGCCATGTTGGAGGGCTTGCAACAGTGTTTTAATGAGCATGGTGTCTTAACAATGACATTCCAACTTTGACCGAAGTGTTTTTTCTTCTTTTCTTGAGTTTCGTAAAAAACGTATTTACGAACACAACTGTAATACATTTTAAGTGCAAGGTAGGCGGTGACCTTAAGTTTTGAGTACTGTACAATAAACTTTGATAGTTACTTAGGCTGCTTTGATTATACTTAAGAGGGCGTGATACTTAATTCAACGTTAAACGCATTCATCTACAACTGTCGGTTTCTTGAAGTCAATTTGCGAAAATTAAACAACATCAATCATAGACAATAGTTTAAGCCTACGTTTAAAACAAAATTGTTTCCAGTGTTACGAACATCTGAGGAACAATCTCTGACGCCGGAACCTCGTTAATTTAACTGCGGCGCAAGAGATCACGCGTGACGAATTAGTAATTGTGGATAAATATTTACTCGTAAAGTTGGCAAATACCATTATCTAGGCTTGTCATTGAGTACTTTATCCATATGGGCTTCGAAAAAAGCGTATAAATCAATAAATGTTTTCAGCGTTTATTTATCTACCACGCACTCTTAAGTGTCGGAAAACTACATATAAACAAAGTGAAAGCAGAAACGTAACTAGGCTTTGATAAGTACTTACTTTATCCCGAACCACATATCAAAATACAACTGACAACTTATCGGTGCAGCAGCCACTGTACACGTAGTTGAGGACAGTTATGTGCTCAAGGTTGTGAAGTGTCAGCCAGCCAGCAGGTCGTTTAGCTGGTGAAATGTTAATCATAGCAGGACACAGTTACATATGTTTTCTTTCTAAAGTTGCCAATGTTCGACTGCTAGTTACTACCCACATGTGAGATATTTTACCCGCGCCTCACAGCCGGCAGCTAGGGAGCGATACGAACAGTTATGTGCACCAACAACAACATCGCCTCTATGTACGAGATATTTTTTTTTAACTCCCCGATCGGCTGTGATAAAAAGAACGGGCATTAATTAGGAAATTATTTTAATGCCAACGTTTTGCAACAAACATTGTTACTGATACATTTTTTTTCTGTGTAAACTGTTCTTTGTTGCTTAAGAGGGCGTGGTAGATAAATAAGCGCAGAATTCTTCAGTTGACATCTACACTTTTTGAAAGTCAATACAGAAAAACTACAAAACAGCAATCCTCGATAATTAAGTTTGCCAACTTCATGAACAAACATTTACCTGGTATGATGCTTTTGTTAAGCGTGATCTCTTGTGCCGCAACTAAATGTTCGTGAATTCAGCATCAGAGCTTGTTCTTCAGATACACGTTTTTTTGCAAATTGACTTTGAGACACCTACAATTCTGAACTGATGCTCTTAAGTTGTTAATAGTGTAGAGCAGGACGAGAGCAGGACGAGAGCAGGCAGGCAGGCTGAGAGATGCTGCAACTGGTGTGGGCAGCAGGCACATAGTTGCAAGCGCCAGGTGGCACAGCAAGTAAACAGCCCGACCTTGGGCCCGCTAGTCGACTGTCAAGTAGCCGTATTACCATGTGGCAGGCCAGCGCAGCGCCCCCGCACCTGTCCAAACCTACCTGCACTTTCCCCGTACACCATACAACCACCGACACCTGTTCACAGCCCATATGTAGTTGGCTTCACAATTTATAACACTGAACATAGAGTGAGTGACAGAGATTTTGGTCAGCGCTTAAGAGGGCGTGGTACATAATTCAACGTTAAAACATTAAACTATAACTGTAGGTTTCTTGAAGCCTATTTGCGAAAATTAAACAATAACAATCCTAGACAATAGTTTTAGCCTATGTTTTAAACCAAATTATTTCCAGTGTTACGAACCTCTGAGGCACAATCTCTGACGCCGGAACATCGTGCATTTAACTGCGGCGCAAGAGATCACGCGTGACGAATTAGTAATTCTGGATAAATATTGACTCATAAAGTTGGCAAATACCATCATCTAGGATTGTCATTGAGTATTTTATCCATATTGACTTCGAAAAAAAATCGTATAAAACACGCACTCTTAACATCGAGGTCTAGCGCTGGTGAGGAGTGATATAAGGTGATTATGGAGTAGCACCGGAATGAAAGGGCGGGAGAAACAGGATATCCCTTAGAAAACCCACCCACCAGCATTCTGCCCGATTTCTACAGGCGAAAATCCGGGGACCGACTTCACCGGGAATCGAACCCGGATCGCCGTGATGGGAGGAGAGAGATCTGACCTTTCAACCACAGCTGCCCCTTGAGAACTGTCGAGATACCGCGGTCTCTGAACTCATACACATGGCAACCTTGCGGGTGTTTTCTTACAATCGTGCAGTTTTTCTTAAAACACTTCAAATGTGATTTGATAAGTCTTTGTTTATCCGTCGCGTTATCATTACGTACAATAATAACCAATTCAAAGTTATCCACAGAATGTCTTCAAGGTTATCAGTGGGCGGTTTATGTAACAGTTTACAAACGCTGTGCACAAACGCAAAATTGTGTTCCAACACCTGAGAAAGACAAGGATGTTTACATGGCAAAAATGCATGACTTTTTTTTGATTTGCACGACATAGTTAGTGTTCATTTTACAGACATTACTTGTGACTACATTTCCCACTTGTAAACATTTGTTAGCTCTCATAGTATTTCCATAGCGGCATGCCAAAGTCAGAATTCGCCACCTTACGGAAACACAGTAATAACAAAAACCATGTGTCTTACTAGAATGAAATAATTTCCACTGAAATTAGAAATTATGGGGAATATGTTAAAATATTTAAAAACACACAACAGCCCTTTTGTATTTTTAAGACATGAAGGAAATTGTCATAATTGTCAGATTTTTTAAAAACGTACAAAGGAAGATAGTTTGAAAATCGTCCATTAGTAAGCATAATGGTGTACAACATGGGGACGTAAATAAATCCTCCAAAATAAATAAAATAGTAAGATTCTTACAAAAAAATTCTGTGCAATACACCTTGCACGAATATGCATGCAACAATTATGCTTCTGAAAAAAATATATAATAAAATGATGTACTTAAAAATAGGCCTACCTGACATAACTTATATTTAAAATGCATAAAAATTATTTAAAAAATAAAGCCGTCAACATCTCACTTTACACAAGACGTCACTATATCCTATTTAAGCAAGCGTACGCCTACAAACCATTGTAGCCGCTGGATGAAAGCAAGGACCTTTCTGTGGTAAATATCAACAGCTGACATTACAAACAGCATGGACTCCAGCGCCAGAACAGCTAAATCAGAACAACGCATCGCCAACGACTTGCATTTTGGTATGAAGAAAGTTAAATAACACTGTTGAATATTGTTAAAACATTAAAATAATCGTATATCATCTCTCTACTAGATTACTACTTTGCTTCATTTTACTTTACTAATCTCATATGTCTCTTTTACGAAAACAATTACGTACGCCTATAGTCTAGTTATCACTGAAAAATACATAATAATAAAAATAATTCCAGCGCATGCTGCATGGAAGAAATAGCACAGGTATCTAATATAAAATTTTGATATCACGCATAAACGTGGTATAAAAAAGTTTCGGAAGTGCAACGTCGTTCGGTAATCAAACATGATTAGCCAAGGCAGATTAATCACTGATATTTGTGAAAACAAATGTTCATCAAATTGTTACATCAGTAGCTCAGCTTCACTCGACGAGGTCGCCTACATGGCAAATTTTCACTTCTAGGATTCAATTCCCGGTAAAAGCTCTACTCTTATTTTTAAAACACTTTTCTCCGTGCGGATTCAGGTGGACGAAGCGCGCAAGACAATGGGAAACGGGCGGGTCTGCCCCGAGGAGCGGTTTCCAATACCTACCTAGAAACATGACTCAGGATCCATATTCCCAAAACTAGAAACTACCTGGAGGATGACAGAACTCTACCTACAAGGAAATAAGTTTTCTGAGACACTAGCACCGTAAAGTCGTATGTCCATAATATTTCACTAAAATTACTTCAAAAACTCTAACACGTATTTAACAATTACATTTTCACTACTAAACAAATCCCTAGGGACCCTGATTTTTCGCAAAAAAAAATTAGCCCCACTTTGTTTTCGTGCCTTTCGTGCACATCTGCAGTTCTGCTTCGTGGTCAGTGATTGGATATTTTAACTGTCACGAGTCTTGGGATTCTACCGGCAAATCACAGACGTGTGGTATTGCAGGAACGTTATTGTAATCGGCTTCGTCAAATGAGATACGGATCTTCACACAGACACGCTGCCAATAACCATGAAGCAGAATTGCAGATGTGTACGTAAGGCTCTGAAACAAACTGGGACAAAATTCTTTTCGCGAAAAACAAGGGTCCCTACAAATCCCCCAAATGTTACACCAGAAGTGTCCATATACGTGACAAACATCACTGATGTAATGACTCCTCCCCCTGTGTGGATCAAAGAACGAAGTACTCTATATGCCGTTCGGGATAAAGTCAGCACTAAATATTTAACCTTTGAAAAACCAAATTCAACGTTAACTATAGTTGCCTTGCTGCTCGTAAGGTTGGCAGCGCAATTACGCAATTTAGTTCCGTGTGTTTTCCTATTTAAATACAACAATGCTGTAACAAAATCAACTGAAATCGACTTAATTGTATTTTACATAATTATTTAACTTTTTTATTTAACTGTTATTTATAGGCCTACTGACTGCACAATTTATCTTACTCGCGCAATAATTAAGTGAAGTGTCCAGAGAGGTTAGACATTTCCCGTCGCTAGCATGGTCGTTAGCCGTTACGCGCGGAAAGATACGAATTGGCTGAAAATAGAACATTAACAGGTTTTTTTTCGAGTGTTCACTTTATTCCGAACCGCCTATAGTGGGAAAACTACCACTATAAGCTGGGCCACGATTTTTCGCGAAAAGAATTTTGCCCCACTCAGTGTCTCACCTTCAAGGTTATTGGCAGCGTGTCTTTGTTCAGACACGTTTCTCATTTTTGGCTGCACCAATCAGAGTGAGATTGTTGTGACCCCGTACGTCTGTAATTTGCCAAGGCAAGTGAGAGTCAAATCACCCAATGACAGACGATGTAGCAGAGCTGCAGATGTGTACACATCGCATTGGAACCAAATGTTGCAAAAATCTTTTCGCCATAAAATCGTGGCTCTAGGGCTATTCGCTATAAACTGAGCGCTCAGCAGAACTTGTAATTTACTATATTATGTGTGTGTGTGTGTGTATATATATATGTGTATATATATATATATATATATATATATATATATATATATATATATATATATATATACACACACACACACACACATACATATATACACCTCGGAGGCACAATATGACCACTTTTTCTCAAAATTTACTTTTTACCATAAACATTGCCCCAGTTTTAAGTATTTTCTCGTGACATACAAAACGAAGTCTACATTGTGCCAAAAACCCACATTTTTTTGGGTATTAAATAACTTAATTCATTAGCGAATCACACTCTTCAAACTGCTCTCCTGAAAAATATGATTTTTGTGCCATAGTGTTTTATGCCTCCGAGGCACAGATATTAATTGTTTGGCCAATATATGTTAACTTTGAGTGTCGAGACATTTACACTGGTTTTTAGTTACATGGAAGTTTTCATATTGAAAATAGTAAACGTGGCTGCAAAACAACTAGAGAACTTTATACAGTGCTCACTTTATAGTGAACGACGTATACCTGGCAACACTGTCGACAAGAACCCAGACACGCCCAGCCCTACACGACAAATATAACAGAAGGCGGCGTCGTCTGGGACCTAACACGACTATATATAGACCAATCAGGCGGAGAGCCGGCCGCGCGTACAAGCACGTGAACATACTGGAGCTGAGGAGGAGGGGGGGGGGAGATGGTGCTGGGAGAGAGCAGAATGTTTGCGACAAGCTGATAGGACACGTGCCAGGTGCGACCGTGTCCCTCCTGCCAGGACAAACACGCCACACGCTATTTATACGCGGCGCGCTCCGCTCGCGCACCGGAAAAAAAAAAACACGAACGAAATAAAAATAAAATGGCGCACATTTTTATAGCGTGATGAAATACTGGTCGGCAGTCGTCTGAGGGGCGTTGCCCCGTCCAGCGACGACCTACCGTGTCCGCTGCCGTCAAGACGACATCTACCACTTTGAACACAGAGAGCAGTTATCCCACGTTCTTGGGAACCAACTAGTAAACACTTCTGTCGTGGGTTTGATTCCTCCCGACGGTAATAATTTACTGGCCTGCGTCCCCAAAACTAGGATGAACCGTCAGTCCTTGTCTTTATGCTTCTCTTTACTACGAGCAAGGCTTTGTCAGCACCATTTTCAGCGTAAGTCCAAACACCAGGTCCCAAAACACCGCTGTCTCGACTCATTTCTTGAAGAAACACGTAGAGATTACACGTATCTGCATAATGATCCAGAAACTTGGCAACACTACTTCGCCAGTGGGGCATAGACATCCTGTAGACTAATGATTTTTTGTTTCAATTTGAGAGTTGAAATTCAAAATGGACTAAGTGCCAAAAACCACTTCCGAGGAAAAGCAGAAAACACATACGCTCACATATTTACTCGGAATAGCATAGTAAGATTACAAGAATAGATCATGCTGAAATTGTTGGCTACTGAAACATAAAACATATACAGACATTCAAAATTCTGTAAGTATTTAAAGCTGAAGGTAAGCAGAAAGACCTACGTGCCATAACCACCGCATTATACCCTCTTGAATAATATTACCCATGGCACTTGTTCCCTTTTATATAGCATTATCCCCACGGCACTTATTTCCATTTGAATATCATCACACAAGGAACTCACGCTCTCTTGAATATCACTAGCCATGGCACTTATGCTCTCTTGAATTTCACTAGCCATGGTGCTTCTTACATTTTGATGGAAATCTTGTAATAATAGAGGTATTGCCGTACGTCTCTTTTGAAAATCGTATAGTATGGCACACAGGCCATTTTGATGGAATAATCGTGAAAATATGGATTCTGGCATTTTGAATTTCAACTCTTTAATTGTATTCTCACTGACAACAACTGTGAATGAAAATAAAATCCGAGATATTTCCGGGCCATAGTTGCAAGCCAATCCTTTTCGCCCACCTTTCGTATTTTACGCTGGAGTAACGAACCAACAGCAAATATAGCAACGCCGATCCAACATTGGATTTGGTTGATCCCACACAGTCAACGAGACAAAAGAACATGCCAAATCATCAACACCAGGTTTGTTTAGCAGTTACCGAGAAGGTCTGCGTCTCCCACTCTCACCACCTACAACCCAGTTGAAACAATTGTTCACGTTGCAAGGCCCGACGATAGGCGGGCTGCAGATCCTATGTTTGGGCTTCACCCTAGAGATGAGAGAAAAACATAGAGGAAACATTAGCAGCCTATACTGAGGTCAAGCTGACTTTATTTACGTAACAATATGGTGGAGTGCAATCAGCTGTTCTTACAGATGTATTGAGAAAAAAATTGAGGTTATGGTTGGACAAATCACGGCCACAATATATAAGGTAGACGCTCTTCCTCCACCTTTTTCCCTTTTTAAGGCCACACACCTCTCGCCATTGAACATGTCATGTTCCATCTGTGTGTTTTATCTAATCTCTGGCTGCACCGCCTGTCTTCGCGGCTATCACGTAGGCAATTACATTTCAGTCATCTAAACAGCGAAAATAAGACACACCTTGGCAACACCCACGTAAAACTTTCACAACAAAACTCTGCATGGAAGTGAGAGGTGAATGAGTCAAAAGAGTTTACATGCAAGACAAGTGTGTTTCAACAGGGAAGCCAACTATTTACACGGACCGGATATTCGCGCTTTTTCTCACCAAAAGTCTATACAGATGACATTGAACAAGATGTTACAAATTGATAGATGAGATAAATTGGTACATACCATTATTAAAGAACTCATGTCCGGAAATATCACCTTATACCCGAAAATGTCGATACCAATCAACAGGGGAAACGGGCAAACTGGCGATAATGAAAACAGCAGGTGCCTGACGTGTGTAGGTAGATGCATCTGCAGCACTCCGTTTGACGCTTTGTTGTGTTCCAGACCAAGCATCAGGGACACGCCCACTATCTCCGATGACGTGCAGCTGTCGCAACGCTGCACAGCGTGTACCAGAGGTGGAGGCAGTAGACGTAGCTACACTCTTTACAAAACACTGATACACGTGCATCTTCTCGAGTCCTGACGTAGCCTTTCCTCCGGGGTTATCCACTACGCCTGCTCATTGGTATCGCCATTTGCAGGTATCTCGAGGTATTTTCGGATATGAGTCCCTAAACTACGTTACATTTTATCTCATCTACCCCCCCCCCCCCCTAATCTACTGTTACACTTTTTCAATAACATAACGTACACACGAAACGTACAGGACTCGAACCTGGTTTGAGATATTATACCCTCTCGCGTTACGATGAAAGAAGCAGGATAACATTCTCATTACGGTTATCAAAATAATGGAGATTTAAGAATGTTTTATAAGATAATACTGTCTTCCAAACCCTTCACCGTTTTTTATGACTTTCCACCCTTTTCTCCATCACAAGTTCACACCAACATACCAATTTATTTTTTGCGCATCATGCATAATTCAGGTTGGCCGGAAGGTTCCCTCCAATTTTGTAAGGAATAATGCTATCTCGATTCGCTGATTCTCTTTTTCGCCAGTAACGTGAACGTCTGAAACTGAAGTGAACGGATCCATTCAATCCGATCCGAATATTTATAACGTTCCTTAAAAGTCGCCACTTTTAAGAGGAGTCCTCGACTGGCGCATGGACGGCGTTGCAGCGTGTCACGCGTATTCTTTTTTAAGTCAAACTGCTTAACTTATTCATATTATGTTTACCTACGAAAAGAACACACACTTGAAACTATGCTTCTACGTTTTCAAAGTTTCAGCACGCTTGTTAGAAACATGATATTCGGGCCTCTCAAAATGGCTAAAAACGGGTTATTGTATACTGCTGTAACGCCAAAAATATTACCTGAATTCGTGAAGTGCAAAGCGAGAAGCATGCGTTGGCCTTTACTTCATACTATCCAAAAATAAAATGTTGTGGCCACAGCTTAAAGTCCCGTATGAAAACGACGACAAGGAAAACCTTGCACGACAGTTTGGCGCGCTGCTAATAGAGGCGATATGCTTCTAGTCAAGTGTGGGACACTGGCTCTTATCACTGCGCTGTTCCCACGCCTCAAAGGTGGAAATTCGACTCCAGTTAAAACTCCTCTTAAACATCTGTCGAACTGAAGGATCGCGCGATCGCATATGAACTCGTGTAATAATATGATGTGACAGTATTTCATAGATGAGTAACATGTGCTTAGTGTTTATTACAAATTACGACTGTGATAAGTAAAAAACCGTAATTAAGAAGAAAATTATTGTATGCCCTATCTCTGTAGCGAGTTTTGCATAACGTTTCCCTTCACACTCCAGTATTATACATAGAATAAAACCATGTTTATGAAACACATTGGCCTTACAGACAATCATAACCGGTTATCGGAGATTTACGAGAAACCCAGAAATAAACTACACGCCCTTTACCGAAACGGGCTTCGTGTAAAAACAAAATGGTAAACAAAAACCGGGGGAGAAAATTTCTGGGTAGGGACTACTTCTAGTGAAAGAAGGATACATACACAACATGGAATTCCAAAATTGGAATCGGGTCAGATAAAACAAGGAACAAACAGAAAATAAATGAAATTGGAATTTAATTTATTTTCTGTTTGTTCCTTGTTTCATCTGACCCGATTCCAGTTTTCTTTTGACAGTCATTTATTCCGCAATGGAGTATGTCCAAGCAAATAAATGCAGTCGTCATTCGCCAAATTCTTGCAGCAAATCAACCAGCAACAGCGGGTGGAGAGCAGTTGAGTTTCGTGCGTCTTGTGTATTTCATGGTGCGGTCAACACGCTAGGCTCAAGCGCTAAAAGACGTTGGACCCGTAAAATTTCAAAATTTTATACTTGTGACAAACACTGGTCGACTTTTATACATCAGATGACGTGTCATTTCCCCAAATAAAAAAAATTAGGTCCCATAGTTTTAGCATAATCACCTATCAAAGTTGCAAAATGGCAGTTGCGGTGTAGCCAAAATAATAAAAAATAATTAACTTGCAGAAACAAGATAATTCATATTAATTCTTAATGATGTGAGTTACTTCAAGACACTTTTGTAAACACAAAGCGATACGTTTTTGTATTTTTAAAAAATTGATGAAAATGAGTAAATTTTTGCATAACTTTGACTTTTAGCTACTGCTGAAATTTTCAAAACTAACTTTTGTCAACTATGTCATAAAATGCGTTGATACACTATCAGTTACTGTAATTTTGAATTTATTAGTTAATAACCTTTTTTGATTTTGGCTACACCGCAATGGCCATTTTGTGACTTTGATGAGTGATTATGCAAAAACTATAGGGCCTAATTTTTTTTTTTTTTTTTTTGGAAATGACGTGTTATCTGGAGTGAAAAAGTTGAACAGTGTTTGGCACAAATATAAAAAAATACAATTTTACGGGTCCATACATACTTCCAGCAGAAAGAAGATAAGGACGGAAAAAAAGTTACAAAAAGCTAGGCAGAAGCAGAGTTGGGATTTTCGCGCGTGCTTTCCATCCTCATTTCAAAGGGAATCCTTGCCGCTCGTTCCTCGTCGTGTACTCCTCACCAGTCCTCGCACCTTCCACTTCCGCCACGGATTTGCCAACGTGAATTCAAGATAAATAAAACATTACCACAGAGAAGGAAGCGTGCATCCCAGGCGCCATATTTCTTCAGCGGGGACCTGTGACCGCCACGGCAGACCTGGTCTATTCGCGGCTTGTTTGCAGGCAGCGAGTACGCATCTCCCCCCTCCCCTTCACTATCTCCTTGTCCTCGGCCCTAGGCGTGCAACACGCCACGTCACACTATATTTAGCGAGGCGGGTGTCGGTCCCACTTGGTCGTTAGCAGCGGCCAGTGGAACGACTGGACCATCACCGGAGAGGCGTTCTGGTCTTCCCACAAGTTTACCATTTTATATTTCTATGAAATACTGTTGGTTTTATAGACGTTCCTCCGGAATACATTTTCCTCTAACAAAATAAAGCAACGCAGCCAGTTTTCCCATAATGGCATTTCAAATCTTGAAAACTAATAAAAAAATAAAAGGAAATAATTCACATTGTAACTAGATGTCCCGAGCTACCGCTTGAGGTATGTAAAAACCCACTAAAATATTTGTTGTATTTAAAAAAAATTCTAAAATTTGCAAACTTTTTTTGCTACCGTACTTTTAACGATTTTTTTTAAGTACATAAATATTCTATTATGGGTTACGATATGCTCCAAGCCGTAGACTGTGAAATTAATTATGATGTGATTTTTTTTTCATTTCATTATGTTTACTGGTTTTCAAGTTTTGTATGAAGTAAAAATATGTCAATTCTGACTTTGAAACGCCATTGCGGGAAAACTGGTCGAGTTAAAATTTTACTGTTAGGAGGAAAATGTTCTCTCCAGCAGTGTCGACAAAACATACTCTATTTTATATAAATATAAAATTATGATTTTTCACCGTTTGAACGCCCTTAAAAACCAGCGCAGACGACAACCCAGCTTCCCGCGAAAAAGTCACCTAAATTAATTTAAAAAAATTAATACCCATAAAATAATACGGTACAAATTGCTGGGGAATAACGTTGGCGATGCAACTATGGCGCTCGCCTCCCATCAAGGCACTCCAGACCCAATTCCCTGGAGGGGTTGGCGGGCTTTCCCGTAGATCTCCGGTTTCCTCATGCACCTTAATCAAGGTAAGTCCGTAAATTGTAGCTCTTTTTAAAAACCCAAGCTACTATTTGTTTTCTGCATCGCAGAATGAGTCTGCTTGTCATTGTCGATTACCATCGATATGAAATAATCCTCTCTTCACGTTGAATTCATCTGAGATTCTCGGAAACATAACGGCCATATTCCAGCACCATCCCGCGAAATTCGTGGGTGTTGAGGCGAAGGTTGGCGCGTTAATAAAACTCAATAATATCTTATAAGAATTAGCATGTAGGCAATATTAAGGGGCCTCCCTAGATAGGCAGCGTTTGTGTGTGTGAGGCAGGAGCGGTAAGGGCGCCGTTTACCGACGTATGTAATGCATTATGGCCTCTCCGTGCAAGCTACTCAGCTGGAGTGCAGTGCTTTACTATTATCCTTTTTCCTATGGGACTAAGCGGCGACCACATTATTTTATTTGTGGACAGCATAGTTCAAAGTATAACGCTCGTTTCTATAGTTGTGTTATTCGAAACTGGTAGTTTATCTTCCAGATACGGCAGTCTGGAAAACCCAATTTTGGCCATTCTGATGAGCCCGAAAATGATGTTTCTAACAAATATTCCGAATTTTAAAAAATTATAACGACAAAGTTTGAAGTGTGTATTCTTTTCGTAAATGTACAAACAAGTACAACACTCATTAAATAGATTCGTCAAAAAAGAACCGTCGTAACTCACTGTAACGCACTTGAAGCGCAGATTAAACACGCAAGTCAGTTCGACTAAAAATAAACTGAAGGACGATGTTTTTTGGTCCGTATCTAAGTTAAGAGAAGTCACCGTCTAGCGCATTATCTGAGTTTAGCGTGCCATGTATAGAGACATGCCAAATTCGCGTTATTACTTGCCAGCATTGTAAGACTCCAAATGGTTATAGAGGATGTTGCAAATTTCCATGTCAATATTCTAGGGAAGCAATCCTCACGTATAGAGGAACAAAAAGTGTTATGCGAAAATAGGTCCAAAAACGCACCGTTTCTGCGCTACAGGTGGCAGGAACATGTTGCTGTGTCACAGTTGTTCCTTCTGTCTGTGTGTTAGTGGCGCAGTGTGTGGCATAGTAACATGTTATGTACAGCTGTAATGATGCCCCACAGCAACATGATCCTACCAGCGCGCTATCAACCATACGTCATGTATTGCCAACTGTAGCGCAGAAACGGTGCGTTTTTGGACCTATTTTCGCATAACACTTTTTGTTCCTCTACACGTGAGGATTGCTTCCCTAGAATATTGATATGGAATTTTGCAACATGCTGTATACTCGTCCAACTTCCCCCACAGGTAAAAAATGCCGTGGTGTGCCGGGAAAAATGCACTTGTCCAATAACTAAAAGTTGCATGTTTGAGTTCCCAACCTGTTGTAAAGAGCTCACACATGTAGGTGATATCACAAAGAGACTACGGCCAGTGTCATCTCATACTGTAATACCGTATGTATAGGACTGCCAAGTATAGCCTGCTACCAAATAAAAACGCGAATTTTGCAGGTTTCTAGTCATGCATTTTTACGACACTTCTTGAATATTTTCCCAATACCCAGGGAAATAAACAAAAACTCGCGAACTGTGTGACCTGCACGTTGTAAAACACTGGCCTGTGCAATAGCCCCGTCTATTAGTTTATTATGTGCTGTTCCAACGAGTAGTAGCTAATGGACAAATGGCCGGGGCTTGTGTACACACAGGACAGTAGATTACAACGTACACGTCATTGAAATCGCGAATTATTCCTTTCCCTAGCGATACCTTTATATGATAAAGAACACACACATTTCAAATTATACTTCCATGATTTTTACATAAGGGACACCCAACAGAAATACTTTTGAGCCACTAAGAACAAAAACTGCTTTAGACTGATGTGCTTAGTAAAATACCAACCCGAATATGTGTGCGCGTGTCTGTGTACACACACACACACACACACACATATATATATATATATATATATATTGTATACGTTTCATTTTTCTTAGTTTTTTTTGTAGCATTAAGAATAATAATAAACATGTTTTCTCCTGTTGTTCGTGCCCTTTCTTTCTTGTGTTTTGTGTCGTCTCTACCACGCCAGAAAAGTGTTTCCGACTATGATTGCTTTGTGATTTCCCATCGTCTTGGTGTACTCTCTCTCTCTCTCTCTCTCTCTCTCTCTCTCTCGAAAGTTTGTAATCGCTGTATTGATACACCGTGTGTATGTGTGTGTACATATATATATATATATATATATATATATGTACACACACACACACACACACACATACACATACATAGAGAGACAAAGAGCAGCTTCGCTCTACATTACAAAATAATTATAGGTTCTCCGCTTAGATTCAAACTGGAAAAATAAATAAATAAACACTACAAATACTCTTCCCGTATAAAGGAGGTGATATTCTTAACGACCGTACCAGTGTCGCCCATATCGCTTCTCTTTTTTGTACCTCCAGCTGATAAATAAAAAGGGGATGTTCGCTTAGGAAAGCTCGCAAGCACGGCGAGAGTAACCAGGTATCCTATATGTGGCATGTATGAGGTCGATACCACGAACAAGAGTGTGTGGAATGTTTCGTCACTGTTCCGACGAAACCACCGCGCAATTTCCCCCGCTACCTTCGCTCTCTGTCTACCTTCGTACTTGTAAGTATTCTTTGTTGCGTAAGGACAGGGGAAATAACACACGTCCGGGGTCGGGGGGAGGGCTAGACCTTGAGAGTTAACTTCCTGCCGAACTGCGACGTACGTACACGATGGCCAAATACGGAGAAAACGCAGAGGAAGCGACATTTCTTAGCTTCACCAAACAATAGTCGACTGTACCTGTCATTCATACATATTTTTCCCTTTGTGGTCGAGCAACCACAATATTCCCAGAAACGTCTCTAATGTATCAGATTCATGATACGCGAGGGCAGTAGCTAGGGCTCAAGGCGATACGGGTTCGATTCCCGGGGGGGCCGACCCGGGCTCACGCATATGCGGATCGTGCCGGACGATGCCGTTGGGCGGCGGGTTTTCACGACGATCTCCCGTTTATACCGTCCTTAAGGTTCGGTTACAGTCGCCATATTGAATTTTATTATTTTTCGTTTTTTTTTTATTCTGAGAAGAAAAATGTTACATCGGCGACTATACCGCAAATTCTATTTACCTTGAGCTACAATACAAGTATGGCAATTGAGCAAGTAACGTACAGTTAGGTCACAATTTGTCGGGCAAATTATGAATATAAAAAAAATTTGCCACACAGATTGCGGCGTAATTACTGTATGTTAACAGCTAAATCGCAAGGTCTGTACTGTAGCGAAAAGTAAATATAATTTTAGGTATAGTTGCATAGTTAGCATTTATCTTCTTAGGATTCCAAAAAAAAAAACGAAAAATATTACAATTTAATGGCAACTTAAACCGAGCCTGGTGCTGCCTACCTCGGAGCCCTGGCGGAGATATAATAGGGTTTTACATGTTAAATTACTTTCAATGGCACTCGGTTACCATATGTGATATTGTTTTCGGACAAAAACCATTTCCTGCGCCTAGAAAAGGAGAATATTGCTACGTAAATAAAATTGCAGAAAATAAAGGCACTTTCGGGTGTTTTTTGTGTGTAAAAATGCTTTTTTTTTTTTTTTTCAATCAATTTGCAGGGTATTGAAAAAAATTGCCTACTGGATCCATAGCAATGCACGCGGCACCGAGACGAACAAAAAAAGTCACTGTTGGCATGTATGTAAGTTCAACCGTTACTGAGCCAGGTGGAAAATCATGTAACCTGTAAAACCCTATGCTTGCTCCCGCCGTGGCTTCAAGCTAGGCAGCGCCCTTAAGAGCGTTCAGGCGGGGAAAATTACAATTGGATATTCATATGAAATAGTGTTCGTTTAATAGACGTTACTTGGGAATACATTTTAATCCTTCAAATAAATTTAGCGTAGCCAATTTTATATAACGGCATTTTAAAGAATAAATTTACATACATTTACTTCACACAACTCGAAAACCAATAAACATTATTAAATAAAATAATTTACACTCAAATTACATCTCCCAAGCTACTGATTGAAGCATGCAAAGCCCCATTGTAAAAATGTTTTGTACTTTTATAAATTCTGCAAATTCGGTAATTTGTTTTTAGCAATTTTTTTACTACAAAAATATTTCATAATTGGTTATTATATGCTCCAAACCGTAAACCATGACATGTTGTTATGACGTGATTTTTTTTTTTTTTCGCTGCACAATGTTTAACGTTTTTCAAGTTTTTATGAAATGAATATACACACATTTTTATTTTGAAATGGCATTATGAGAAAACCGGCTAAGGAAACCTTTTTTTTTTTCATTTGGGGGGAAATGTAGTGTAGAGTAATGTCTACAAAACTAACTCTACTTTATACAAATATAAAATTATGATCCCCCCCCCCCCCATTTGAACTCTCATAAGAGTCCTATACAACTGGCGCATTAACATTGTTGCAGCATGTTAGGAGACAGATATTTAAGTGATATTACTAAACGCGTGTTCAATATATTTATTTAAGAAGAGAAAACACATTTAAAACTATGCTTTTCTATTTTTGTTTTACAGATTTCACGATTGGAAACACGTTTTCCATGTTTTCGGGGCAGCTGAAAATAGCCAAAAACTGTGTTATTTTTTTTTATGTAAACTGCTGTCACGTAAAAAATTCCAACAGGATTCGTACAACTAAAATAGAGAAGCGGGCACTGAACTTTTCTATGCACTTTCCGTAAATAAAAAAGTACGATCTCCGCTTAAGACAGCGTGCTAGATAAATAAACGCAGAAAACATTTATTGGTTTCTACACGTTTTTTCGAAGCCAATGTGGATAAAATACTCAATGACAATCCTAGATAATGGTATATTCCAACTTTATGAGTAAATTTTTATCCAGAATTACTCATTCGTTACGCGTGATCTCTTGCGCCGCAGTTAAATGGACGAGGTTCCGGCGTCAGAGATTGTGCCTCAGAAGTTCCTAACACTGGAAATAATTTTGTTTAAAACAATGACTAAAACTATTGTCTAGGATTGCTATTGTTTAATTTTTGCAAATTGGCCTCGAGAAACCTAGAGTTATAAATTAATGCTTTTAGCGTCGAATTATGTACCACGATCAAAACACTGCACGCTGTTGTCACCTGCCTGTTTTCCTACTTCAGCATCTATCACATTCTGTATAGGGCTTTTAATTCAGGCACCTCATGCCACACCTCACCTATGCTAATAAACCAGCTATAAAGGGCGCAGCCTACCTCGGAGCCCTGGAGGACCAAGGAGGGATATGATTGGAGCAGAAACCAATCAACAAGCAGCTGTGACTCCTCAGTCCAGCCGGTAGGTCGAGTGGTAAAATGCTTGGCATAGGCCTAAAAAATAATTGAATATTACATTAATTTGTCATGCAGAATCATTGCAAGAGAATTCTTGAAAGTTAACCTATAATCTTTTGCAATTCTTCTGCATGAAAAATAAATGGAAGATTCCATTATTATTTATGTCGAGCAGTTAACCAAGAATGTGTCGTATGCTTCGTCGAAGAGGAAATTTAGGTAATACCATTTGAATGAATGTCATGGCTCAAAAACTTAAAATACAATAAAAACTGGCTAACACTCCCTCTTTAGGTCATGATCTTTCATTTATTTCAAACAATTGCTAGTAACTCGGAACATGTTTTAACCAAATGCTTTGAAAAAATTTGAGACTGTGTACAGTCATACGATACACAATTTCGCCACGACGTTTTTAAAACAATGTACCGTTAGCTAGCAAAAAAATATTTCGCTTCATTTTGGCTTATTTTGAACAAATTATGTGATATTTAAGTGGCAAAAAATCTAAAATTCCGTTTGGTATATTACAACAGAAAAATTCAGATACAAACGATATTATGTGAGTTAAAACTGTAAAAATGAATTTTTGATATATGTATTAATTTGCGTTAAAAAAAAAATATTTTCGAAACCACTCCAAAACGAAAGAGCGAGGCCTTGAACTCGTGAAATGTCCGGGTGTCTGATAAACAGCGGCGATGAAATGTGAAGCAGTAGCAGTGGATGTGACGTGTGTAAGCCCTCGTACACGCGCGGCGTCACAGCGGCGAGGCGTCATGTAGGCCACGCCCATATTGATCAGCATCTCTCAAGACTGCAGTCCGGCTCTCCGCACACCACGTGGTCGCACCACCAGCCAACCCTCCTGTGTTGCCAAACACACGCCACCCTCTACATACCTCTCCTGATCTTTCAATGATTTCTGCAGTGGGGGTATACAAGACAACTCAGGACTTTGATTGACTGACTGGTAGGGCGCTCGACGTCTCGATTATCAGCCCACAAAGTTATTATAAGAAAACTAGCTGCCCCGACAAACGTTGTTTTGTCACATAAATAACTTATTGTAAGTGTGTAAGGATGTGGTATATACGTGGAAGATAACTGATCAATTATCACTTACACAGTTATCGACCGGGTTCTAAAATTATTAAATTAAAAATATTTACTACACAATAGCACCTAGGAGTATAAAATTAGATAAAAACCTATTCGCAGACCTACAGAATGTATATACAAAATTTCATTGAAATCGGTTAAGCCGTTTCGGAGGAGTATGGAAACAAACACTGTGACACGAGAACTTTATATACTAGACTAGACTAGATAATCACTATACCTTCCACAGGAAGTTAAAAAAAACTTCACAGGAGTAAATAAACATAAAATAAATACTCTGCATATATCTGTACCTAGGAGGCATTAAACACTATGTCGCAAAAATCATATTTTCCAGGAGAGCAGTTTGAACAGTGTGATTCACTAGTGAATTCAGCTGTTTAACACCCAAAAATTTGTTTATCGTCACAATATGGACTTTGTGTTGTATGCCATTAGAAAGTAAAGTACTTAAAACCGTGTTAATGTTTATGTTGAAAAGTGCATTTTGAGGTACCGATATACACAACACATTAAAATGAAACGTAAACATGCTTACACATGTACTAATCAAAACACAAGAACAATACAGACATCAACACAGAGACAACAAATCACAACAGTTAAAAAGGCCCGTCGCACGTAAAAAGGATACGTCACTCACTAACGAACTTTCCAGGCTTTTTTTTTTAAGTCGTCATTATTCTTAAAAGTACGACGGGCCTGGTCATACCTGTGATACTCAACAGGATGTTCCGTACAACAGGAATGGGGGGTTTTGTACACAGGGTTGTCCACAGGGGAAAAATGGGGGGGGGGGGGGGAGGAGTAACTATGCAGACTGCGGTATTAAAATTTTAGAGGGGAAGGTTTGTTAAAGAACGAGAAAAAAATATTTCGGAAGTTAGTCTTACATCACGATGCACCAGTACACCACAACGCATTCCACTGATATTTTTTATTTCCATACTTACTTTAAACTATGAGAGTTTAAATTGTTTCGTAGGAGTAAAATGTACTCACAAAAGTATCGTCTACAAAACTAACAATCTTTCATAAAAATATAAAATTATTATATTATCGGACTTTAACACCCTTAAGGCCTTGTTACGGAGTTTTGCAGTTATTTCGAAAATATTTTTTTATTGCTACCTAATACTCATATCAAAATTTCGCTGCACAGTTTTGACACATATATGTTATAATTTGTAGCTGAGTTTGTTTGTAGAATTATACTGAACGGTTTTTTAGATTTCGTTACCCAAAGTACCACGTTTTTCGTCGTGAAAATAAGCAAAAATGAAGGAAATTATTTTTTTTCTGGCGAATGGTACATTATTTTAAAAAACGCGTCCACAGTATTGTGCACCGTGTGATTGCACATTGACTCAAATTTTTTCAAAAATTTTGGTTAAAAAATATTTGAGTTATTGGCACCAGCCTAAAAAAAAGTCGGGAACAAGCCCTTAAGGGCGTTCACGTGGCAAAAATTCATAAGTTCATATTTGCACGGCACAGTGATCGCTTATAAACGTTACTTGTGACTAAATTTTCCACTTATAGTTTTCCGATAGCGACATGCCAAAGTCTAAATTTGCAAGTTACCGAAACATGGTAACACCAAAAACCAAGTGTCTCACAGTAATGAAATAATTTACATTGAATTTAGATATAATGGGCAATATGCTAAAATGTTTAAAACACACAATGAGAATCCTTTGTACTTTAAAAAAAATCTGAAAATTATGACAACTTACTTTATTTAGGTATGGTAATTTATAAAATATATAGGATAAGGACTGTTGTGTGTTTTTAAATATTTTAGCATATTGCCCATAATATCTCATTTCAGCGTAAATTATTTAATTAGAGTAAGACATTTATTTTTTTTTTTATTACTACGTTCCCGTAACTTGCGAATTCTGAATTTGGCATGCTGCTACGGAAAAAGTGCGAGAGCTAACAAATCGATGGTGTTTTGGCAAAAGGTAGTAATCCACATTTGATTAAATTTAAGTAAGATATTTTCAAGCTTAAATGAACCACTCTATTAATTTGTCGACCTATGTTGTTCATTTGCACAACGATAAGATATGACGTGTAAAATTTCTAAAAATATGCACTAATAAGTTATTAAAGAATAAATTATCATGTTAAAACAGTGCAATGTGGCTTACGACCTTTTGCCAAAACACCATCGAAATGTTACCAAGCGAAAAATGTAGTCACAAGTAGGCCTAAGGTCTACAAAACGAACACTATGTCGTGCAAATATAAAATTATGCATTTTTGCCAGGTGAACAGCCTTAATCGCGGCAACTAGCGCTTACTGTACAGGGCAATGTAAAACAACAACACTGTGCCAGTGGCGCCAGTGAGTCTTATAACCGAGACAGTAATTAGCTGGGTTTTATTATTAGAGCCAGTGATTTCTGGTGAAAAGAATTCTGCAACAATGTTTCAATGCCTTATGTGGACATCTGTTTCTCTGCTTCATGGTCGGCGATTGGACGTTTGTAACTTCCGGCGTCTCGGGGTCCTACCTGCGTATCACAGATCTGTGGTGGCGCCGTAACATTGTCCTGGTTGGTGCAGTCAAATGAGCCACGTCTGTGCCCTATTATATTCTCCCAATGACCACGAAGCAAAATTGCAGGTGTGTACACAAGACATTGTAACAAGTCAGTGGTGAATTTAGAAACATATTGGAGGGGGGGGCAGGGACTTACATGATTTGATGGACTGTAAAAAATACCAGCCATCTCAAAAGTGTGGTTGTTTACCATTACATAACATAAAAATAATTATACATACAAGTAGGACACATTAAATGTACTTGGATAATCATAGAACAAAATACCGGTTTCCTTGAGGCTACTAGATACTTTTGATACAAAATGTTCAATGCGATTTGTGGGGAGGCTTCAGCCGGGTATCCCCGCCTCTAAAACACGAAATTGCAAAATTCTTTTCACCAAAATGACTGACTGTATTTCTTATTTTCCACGGAGGGTGTGGCCATGCAGCTTGTTTGGATGGACGGAACGTCGCAATGCAGTTCGGCGTGCACCTGGACGAGGGTCGAGCTCGGTGAAAGCGGCACACCTCACGACGAGTGGGCGTCCGTTGTGACGCGGGGCTTGTTTCGGCGAGAGCTCGGACCAAGTCACTCCCCCGCCCCGGGCCGAGAATACGGCTCCCGCGTCTTGCAGATCTCTGATTACAGAAACAAGGGGGAGAAACAAAATGGCGCACTGGGAAAGTGGAGCGCTAATACGAACCAATCAATCAGCCCGGCTGTCAAACTGTCTTGCTGGCCCTTGCGCGCGCTGCCGCCGACACACACTGCGGGTTTTCCCAACTGTAGCAGTTAACTCGATGAACTGCCATAACTTAGGGGCACGAATTCTTCGCGAAAAGAATACTGCCCCACTTTACTCCAGTGTCTTTATGAAGAAGTCATACGTCACAGCTTCTCGACAGTATACGACAAGGTAGGTGCCCAGGTGGCCGGATGGTCAAACCATTAGCCACCCACCAAGGCAATCCGAGTTCGATTCTCCGCAGTGGCGGTCCCCGGATTTTCGCATGTGGGAATCGTACCGGACGATGCCGCTGATCGGCGGGTTTTCTCGAGGATCTCCCCCCCCCCTTTTTCATTACAGCGCTGCTCCAATACCTCATGTCACCCCTCACTAGCACTAGAGACCTCGATGAAATCTCTCCACTCACTCACAGCACGGTAATCAGCGGGGTGTACTTGCTCCGTGCGGCCCAGGGAATTAACGTGACCCTGTCATTCACAAGTATGTAACGTGAACGCTACATCTTGTCGTGGGAAGACAAGACGGTCTCACAGAGGCGAGAACTGGGTCACTACGCCAAGGTCAGGACATGCTGTGCCAGGGTGAAAGACGAGGTTCCGACTAACAAACCCACACTGCGTCGAT